>MU186081.1:13556-57893 GCA_016904865.1 Pissodes strobi | reverse complement strand
GTTCTGGGAGACTTCAATGCCCACAACACCAACTGGCTCAAACATCACAACAAGACCGACAACGAAGGTAGAGAGGCTGAAGCATTCGCCATCAGCTGCGGGCTTACTCAAATTGTAGACGAACCAACTCGAATCTCAGAGAGGGGCGAATTCGCCGCCCTCCTGGATCTTTTTCTAACCACCAATCCTGACCAGTACACAGTTACAGTTGGTCCGCCATTAGGTACTTCCGACCACAAACTTATTACAACGGTTTGTGAATTGCCACTCATACTGGCATTACAATTCTGCAAACTGGGACGATCTAAGGGAGTTCTACCTAGATTTTCCTTGGCTCGACGTCTGCTTTGGCGCTGACGACCCGTCAGTCTGCTGCGAAAAGATCACGCAAGTAATCTCCTCAGGAATGGAAGCATACATCCCAAATTCCATCAAGTTACCGTCAAAAGGAAAGCCCTGGTTCGACAGAAGATGCGAAAGAGCTGTGGGTAGTAAACAGCAAGCCTACAAGTACTGGCAGCAAAATCAGACCGCTGAAAATCGCAATTATTTTGTCGAAGCGAGAAACGAATGCAAGCGTGTTATCGACGAAACTAAGGACAAACACAATCAAAGGATCAGGAATAAACTTTTGCAATGCCCCAGTGGCTCCAGGAATTTCTGGTCGGTAGCAAAGGCAGTAAGTAACAACTTTACAGAAACGTCTCTCCCACCTTTGACAGACGAACGTGGCATCACGGCGACTACAGCCAAGGAAAAAGCAAACATGCTCGCCAAAATGTTTTCTTCGCACTCTACCTTGGACGTCCCCCAAGGCAAGACTCTCCCCACCATATCGAACATCAACACTACCATGGCAGAAGTCAAATTTCTTCACCGTGATATTCGTAAAATTCTTAAAAATCTAGATACGCTAAAGGCATCAGGACCGGACGGAATACCTGCCATCGTGTTAAAGAACTGCGCCAACGAACTAACACCCGTTTTTTTCAGGCTTTTTTCTCTGTCTTACGGAAAAGGGATTTACCCATCTTCTTGGAAAGTCGCTCGAGTGTAACCTGTTCCAAAAAAGGCAAGAAAACCACGCCCTCAAACTATAGTCCAATTGCCTTGCTTCCAATAATCTCCAAAGTCATGGAACGTGTAGTCAATCAGCAACTACTCAAGTACCTTGAGAACAACAAAATAATCAGCGATAATCAATACGGCTTTCGTAAAGAGAGATCGACAGGAGATATATTGGCCTATGTCACTCATATATGGAGTAGGGCAATTGAGAACTACGGAGAGTCTCGAGCGATTGCGTTGGATATTTCAAAGGCATTCGACAGAGTTTGGCATGACGGACTGCTCAACAAACTACCGTCCTTCGGACTGCCAGCCTCTCTCTGCAGCTGGCTTGCCAGTTTCCTTAAGAGCCGATCTCTGCACGTTGCAGTCGATGGACACATCTCGGACACATTCACCATCAACGCGGGCGTGCCTCAGGGTGCAATACTCTCACCAACTCTGTTCCTCATCTATATTAACGACCTGCTGACCGAAACAAATAATCCTGTTTACAGTTTTGCAGATGACAGTACCCTTGTCTCCCACTTTAGATCAGAAAAACCCTTACCAGCGACTGAGATTCATCACCGCAGACAGGAGCAGATTACAGCAATTAATCAAAACCTGGAGAAAGTTCAAACTTGGGGCGACCGAAATTTGGTCCAGTTTAATGCAGCAAAGACCCAAGCAGCCATGTTTACCAAGAGGGCCAATACAGCGGGCCCTGACATCATTATGGCAGGATCGACCATCCCTTCATTCTCGGTCAACAGCAATATGTCCTGGCATGACCACGTTGCTAACATCGCAAAATCAGCCTCCCAGAAGCTTGGTGCGCTATTTCGCAACAAAAAACTCTATACACCGCAGCAGTTGCTCTTGCTCTACAAAGCGCAAATAAGACCGTGCTTAGAATATTGCTCACATATCTGGGGTGCCGCACCAAAGCACACCCTAAAGCTGCTGGATTCCATTCAGAAGAGAGCTGTGCGTCTCGTCGGTGACCCGGAGTTGACCCGGAATCTAGATAGTTTGGAACACCGCAGACATGTAGCCGAGATATCTCTGTTTTACAGATACTTTCACGGCAGATGTTCCCAGGATTTGGTTCGCCTCATCCCGCCCCTGGCAGCTCCTGTCAGACAGTCACGACAGACGGCAAGAGCGCACCGGTTCGTCGTACAATTGGAAACACCTAGAACATCGCTTTACAAGAACTCCTTTGTCTGGCGCACTGCATCACTGTGGAACTCACTCCCAGGACATCTGTTTCCCACTAATTACAACTTACAAATATTCAAGAGCCGTGTCAATCAACATCTTCGCACACACCGCTCGTCGAGCGCCATAGGAGACCCTTAGTGTGTGTGCCACTGCCATAAAAAAAAATGCTAAAATTCTATCAAATCACTTATCTGTGTTTCTGGACGTCTCGAAAACCAGAGAAAGAGTTTCCATATCATGTCCCCGGACTTGTCACTGTCAATCAACCAACCAGCTAGAAAATCGTCCTTAATCTGACATCCGACATAATCTACTGTAACAACCTCCCTCGTCTCCCGAAAGTTTGAATCGGCATACAACCTATTTCATCTCAAAATGAAAATCCTCTCAGGGAGCTACTTTCTCGCTCCAGGAAAACTTTTTGACCACTGAAGAAAACAATTGACTACGTAAATCAACAGCCTTGTCTTTCCCATCCTTCTTGATTAATAAACAGAAAATTCTGTAAACACGTCAAAATTGTCCGACTGTCATTAATCTAAATACCTTAAATGACAATTACCTGCTGCTGTCATGAAACTAGTTAGGTTCAGCCTTATCGGGAAATAGTAGAGAAGGTTATCCAAACGATATACCTTCCTATAATGACTTCTATAAAGAAAAAGAATTTCCACTCGTAACATGGTCAGCAAAAACATCGGCGGAAAAATAGACACAAAACATGAAAAGGAACAGACAGACAATTATACTGCCATGCTAAGCTTAAAAGTGGTATGTATCTCCACTTTTCGCCCAAATTGAGTTAACTGGCTAGAGTTGTAAATTATCTATTTTTACTCCATTTTTCATAGCTATAAAGTGGTAAATCTCCCGAGAAAATGAAATAAAAGATAAAAAAAAAAATGTGGTATTTCCATTTGATACACTGAAAAAAAATATTTTATTTTTTTTCCTACAGCATTGTATTGGTTTTTTTGCTTTAGTATGAATCACAATTGTTAAGTTGTTTACAATATTTCCTGAAAAAAGAACGATTCGTTTTAATATTAAGTAATAGGAAATTGTATCAAGATTATTGCAGTACTTATTAATATCAGCTTTATTACTGAGTCGTGTTTGAATATTCTACAAAATTGTTGTAATCTCAGTATTATAATAAATATTCCTTATTCCACAAATATGTTACTTAACCACATAATTTAATGTTAATATTCCCACAATGGTTTTCTATGAAATTGTTGCAAACAAAAGTATTTATTAGGGTACGTATTACATAACCTTGTAGTAAATAGTGTCAAAGGGGTATTATACCCAAGTTATATTTAAAAGGATAACGAAATTGTAATCAACTTTCAAATCGTTGTGTGGTAAAAATGTCCACAATATTTTGCAATATCGTTGAGTGTCCGAACTTTATTGTGTTAAGTGCCAAACTATTATTACTTCTGTATTACAATTTTTAGCAAATATATATTAGAGAAATTTGTACTAAAGTGTTGAAAAGTTATAGTAAAAATTACCGAATTATTTTGGATTTTAAGTATGAAATGCCGATAAGCCAATAAGAAATAAATGAACTTTAAAATTATGGGACAATATCGCGCCTGCCGCTTGTGAATTGTGACCTTGTCCCTTAAAAATATTAATACTACTCATATCGATAATGAAACTATTGGAAAATATGTGTATTGCCAATTATTGTAAACAATTATTATTCTTACTGTACCTATGTAAGTTTTCTACGAAAGAGCGAGTACTTTTTGCGCCCATAATTGTGAAAAATACGAACATCGGAAAAACTGAAAACTGTAATTTTTTAATTGTAATGCACGATACACTTTATAAAACACAGAATTCGTCTTTGATTAGGTATGTGAAGTGAAAAATCCGATATCCAGAATAAATGCTACATGAAAACGAAAGCAAGGTTTGAAAAAATATATTAAAATGTAAGAAGTACCAAGTGCTTGACTGATGACTTGTAACTTATGACAAAAACGCAGTTGAACCGATCATACCACCTACGGAGGGCTATATACCTACCACAATTAGCATCCAATAGTGATTCTTTGTTCAGTGATATTATTTAATATAGGTGTGTATTATCAATAGTGTCAAAATACATAAGTCAACTTAAACTGAATACTCAAAGTATGCTGAAGTCGAAAATATATATAGGTATTTGATTTTTCTTTTGGACATATCTTTAATGTGGGACTTTGCTATCGAAGCAATTCGTAGCGTCTCAAAGTCCCACACAGATGGCGTCCGATATTTCATCTGGCGGCATATTAAAGTTCTAGTTGAACTATAAACACTGCAAGCTCCTACTATGTCATGTCCAACAATCCGACATCGAAGTGTTGGTATTATCATTATAATATTGTAGTTGCAGCCGTGATTGCAGCAAAATGCACTACTTTAGGATTACAAGTAAGGTCACTGGCGTTCAATAATAATTGCCACAAAACATATAAATTCATGGCATTCATTTATCGTAGCCAACGCTTTAGTATTGTAAGAACTGATAATCCAGAATTGTAGTAAGTAGTATATCAATTTTGTTGCGTGAATCTATATATTATTGAAAGAGTAAGTACTACAATATATAGCTCAATAATATTTAAATGTTGCATTTTCTGCACGGTTATGTGCTAATTGAAAACCACCAGAATAGCCATATAAACTATTTATAGGCAGAATAAGTGCAACAAAAATAAGGCATTAAGTCTTAGTTCATTTGATGCGCTTTACCACAAAAATTATTATAATTTTTATTATTTAGTGATTAAGAAATATTCACACAAAATTGAGTAGATTTTACTACGCGATCTAATTACAATTGTATAGAAATAAGTACTGCAGATTGATGCCTAGTACCATTTTAGGCGCAAAATATAGGGCTATTTTCTACAATTGTCGTATTGAATACTAATTTTTTTTTCCGTGTATACCTACTAGGAATGTAAAAAGTGGTAATAGCAATTCCTTGACTATAAAGGGGTAAGTACAAAAAATAGTTGAGATACCACTTTTAAGGCAATAATTAAAACTGTCCCTAATAATTGATCTTACTTAACAATAAAGTGTTATGTGCCATTTACTGGTATTATACCACTTTAAAGCTATGTTTGTGGATGCATTTTTTCCAGAACAAACTCTTCCCGCCCCTGCCAACTCCTGTCAGACAGTCACGACAGACGGCAAGAGCGCACCAGTTCGTCGTACAACTGAAAAAACCTAGAACATCGCTTTACAAGAACTCCTTTGTCTGGCGCACTGCATCACTGTGGAACTCACTCCCAGGACATCTGTTTCCCACTAATTACAACCTACAACTATTTAAGAACCGTGTCAATCAACATCTTCGCACACACACCTCTCGTCGAGCGCCATAGGATCTCCCTTTAGTGTGTGAGCCACTGCCATAAAAAAAGCACAACATAACTTGCTCCTATGAAGTTTACCGTACTGTGGTTATGAAAGAAATTAATATTGCATTTACCTAACTTGGACACGAACAATGTGAAATCTGTGAAAGTTTTTTACTCCTTCATCAGGAACACACCAAAGATCATCCAGGTGTTGAGTGTGATGCATGTGTTTCATGGAGGTCTCATATAAATAAAGCAGATGAAGCTCGTAAAGCTTACAGACATGATGCAGAAATGCAATGGATAAAAGTGCAACATAATCAGAATTTTGTCCCTTTGGGAACTAAACAAAAACATTTACTTCCTAATGCGGTTCTTTGGCATGAAGCTCTAGCCGGAAGACAGAAAGAAGATATGGTAAGCGTCTATTATCACTTTTTTTCTAGAAATGAGAGATTGTGAAACTGTAGTAATATGGATTGGCAACTGTCTTTCCAAAACAAGAACTGGACACTTTTGTCCTTCTTAATTTATATAGTAAATTCATCAGAGATCAGCGCAAAAGAAATTTGTTTCAAATACTATGAGCCGGGACATACATTTATGTCCGCAGACAATTTCCATCACCAAGTAGAAGTTGCTATGCAACGGGACCACAAAGTATATGATTTCAGAGATTTTGTCGATGTAGTAGCGAAATCGAACAACAAAAAAGTTAACGTTTTAGCACCTCATGATTTATTTGAATGGGTAGACTGCTCATCAATTTATAAGTTGAAAAAGTTGCAAACTCGGATCTACCTGAAAGACATCGTTCAAATTCGTGCGAAAAGAGGAGCGAACAACTTAAGATACAAAACAAATTTTTCTGGTGGTGAACTGGAGTTAAATTTCTTCAAAAATGAAAATATGAAGAACGGAGTTAGATTCCCTCTAAAGAAGAAGCCCATTAGAGGAATTATTACTGAAGAAAGAAAGACCAACATAATCAAGAATTTATCATCCCTTATCCCGGAACGTCGTATTCAGTTTTGGAAAATTCTGCATATTAATAATGCTGCCTCTGATTTAGTCAATGTTATAGATGAATAACAAAACAAAATTCTTTTGCTAACTTTTGCAATTATTATAATTTTTCCTTTTTTTATGCAAAAACGTTGTTTGCAAATTTAATGTTTTTCCTAGTTTTGAATTATTATTATTTTTATTGTAACAAAACTTAATTGATATGTGTAACTATCTCAGGTATTTATTATAACAATAAAAAAGTTATATTTACTACGTCTAAATTATTCACCACTTTGCCAGCAACCATTAGAAAATAAATAATTTCTTATCTTAAAAGTGATATCTGCCTTTTTTTCTAAATTATCAAAAAAATTTTTTATTTTATATTATAACTTTTTAAGTTAACTTCTGAACTGAATATAAACCACAATAGTTTGAAATTTTGTTATGTGTTTAATGTCGGAAAATGAAGTTAACTTTAAAATCTATTTTCTCCGTTTTAACTTTTGTGGAGTTACCACCTTTAAGCATAGCACGACAGTATAACGCTGTTGCTTTACTTCCTGCCTTCTCCAATGTGTATAAAAAGCATTTTACATCAGACTTATAAGTTACTTTGATAAATATAGGTTACTGCCGCTTTCGATTTCGTAAATCATGTGCTTCGGAAGATCGAGCACTATGGAGTGAGAGGACAGCTCTGGAACTGGTCATTCTTCTATTTGGATGAATCTGTTAATTATTATGATGTGGTTAATTTGCTTCTTTAAAATTACAGTGTAGATTTTAAAGATAATGCCTTTAATTTGCTAGTTATTTCAGGAAATTCCTCCGGATTTCCCTAAACTGATCGGCAAAAAGATTGGCAAAAACTATACACAAAACATGAAAGGGAACAGATAGGCAATTACAGCGCTGTTACTTTACTTCCTGCTTTCTCCAATGTGTATGAAAAAGCATTCTACATCAGACTTATAAGTTACTTGGATAAATATAGATTAATGCTTGATGCTGATACTGGCATCAGTCAACTATATAATTAGGATGATGGATTAAAGGAAACAGGTGGCAGAAGTCTCTTTTGACTACAGTAGTGCTTTCGATCTCGCACATCAAGTGCTTCGAAAGCTCGAGTATTATGGAGTGAGGGGACAGCCCTAGAACTGGTCATCTTCCTATTTGGATTGTTCTGTTATTGTTCCTACTTAAATCTATAATCACCTACCTACAAACTTGAGAGGTATTCAGAATAAGGCTGAATTTAACAGAGAACTAAAGCCGTTATTAATTGAATATAGTGTTTACAACAATCTTGTGGCATTTATGGTTGGTATTTAGCATTCCGTCTCCTTTGTAGGTCCTATATAAGCACTGTCTCCATGTATCCTATTCCTAAATGTGTCATCTTTCTCTTGTGTAATTTGTATTTAGGCTTCATATATTGCATTGTTAATTATGTTAATTATGTAGCTTATTGTTACTTTTGTAGTATGTTAAGTTTTTCTTGTATACTTATAAGTTTCAATTATTATGCTTACGAACTGAATGCGATCTTATGGATCAGCTATGGTGGAATGAATAAATAAGTAAATAGATAAATCCATTCATTTATTTAGGAATTTAACATTAACTTTTTTATTCAGCAAAAAATTAAATTTTTAAATCATTTATTTACAATAATTACAAATTAATACAAATTTTGGCAAACGGTAACAAACATTTTCGAAAAAAAAATCCTGTATATTGAATATAAATGATAATATGAAAAATCGCTAGAATTTTTTTTTTATTTTTAACCCAAACTTTATAGATTATTTCTCATTCGCATGTGCAATAATGCAAGCTATAGCATATATTTTAGGGACTAAGCGAATGAACACCGAAAACCGCATTTTGATAACTTGTGTCGTAATTGAAATATACATGTCTAAATTTTGATTCAAAAATTCTTGATGCACTAATTTATGTTTCGCAGTTTATATGTTCGAATAATATTTTCCTGCGGAATAGGGCAGCCAAAAATGTTTGAATCAAATCTACACTACTTTGAATCTACGCTTATTTTTTAATGAAGAAAATCTGATTAAAATACCATCCGATTACTTAAGAATCCGGCAACCAATAGCATATTCACACAACTATATATATTTATACTATCAGAAATAATAAAAGAATAAATGTTTATTAGAACGTCATTGAAATAAACTAAATAATGTACAGTAATATAAATCAAAATCATTGATATGCAATATGTAGCAACATTCTATTTTTTCACATTCTAAATTTGTATGCTTCGGTGTCAAAGAACTTAAAAAGTTTATTACCATGAAACCAGATGAATATGTATAACTCTAATTAATTAGTAACAATTAGAATATAATATTTCCTCGCCCAATTAACTTCTCATAGTATTTGAAGTCAGGCTTTTAATATTTCATTCATAATATTTTAAATCTATATATCTTTTAAACTAAAACTTAAACATAAGATGTTTCCTTATATGACTATTGAATCAATTTTGAATACGTTTATATTTATGAATGTTTACGTTAAGAAGATACAAACATGCAGGTATTTAGATAAGTAGATATGATCTATGGCATGTTGAGTCGTTTAAGATTTTTTCAGAATATATTTGCAAAAGTTACTTATTAGCAGAATTTGTAATCACTTTAAGCCAATACAGGTTACCCATTACTAGGATAAATGATGCAACAGATCTTGAAGAAACTACTAGATGCTATGAAGATATAATTATACAAGCATTTAGTGAGTCAACAAATATTAAAATCATAGCCAAGAACTTGTTAGCCAGGGAGTTGAAAGAACATATAAGGGAAAATAGGAGGCTGAGAAGAGCTTATGGTAGATGAAGATCAATGGCATTGAAATTAAATAGGCATAGTCAACGTCTAAGAGACATGCTTAAGAACTGCTATAAACAAGATAGTACTGCATGACAGCTGCAGTAAGATCTGCGTAAACCACGGACGCTATGAGTTGGCTTATAGTGATTGGGACAAATGAGAAGCATTTTCCAGTAGCTTGGAGGAAATAGTGAGAGAAGACATCGACCCACATGAAGATGATAACCCCTTGGAGTTGGTAGAAAATTAATGGCAGAAGAGCTAGTACCAGTCCAATAATACCTGGGGAAGTTAAAAACATCATTAAGAGGTAGAAAACCAAAAAAGCTGTGGACATGGACAGGATCACAAATAAAATGCTGAAAGAACTACAAAAGAAAGCATACGCAGGAAATTGCAAACATTGCAAATGCAGTCATCAGATTTAAACATTTTCCCCGGCACATGGAAGAGGACATACGTGACAATGCTTGAAAAGCTACGAAAATATAGGACGTTCTCTCAAATTTATAGACCAATGAGCCTGCGATCTTCGCTTGGGAAGGTCGTAGAAAAAACAGTCAAGAAGAAATTCATGAACCAAACTGAGAACTTGAATACAATCGCAAACTTCCAACTTGCAACTGCCCCCCCCCTGGCGGCGCCCATGCTGTCTCTTACTTGACTATGAAAGTGCCTTCGATAAAATGTGGCATTGCGGACTGGTATATAAAATGATACTAAGAGGGTATAGTCGAAAATATTGCAGATTAATATTTAGTTAGCTAAGTAACAGAACCTTCATGGTTAAAACCAACGACAAAAACTCATTGCCAAAAAATGTAGAAACAGGGGTACCGCAGGGATCAGTCCTGTGACCGCTGTAATATAATATATATTTATCTGATATTCTATTAAACAACAGAAATATTATTCCGGCCCAATATGCGGATCACAACGCATTCCTATGCAAGCATAGGAATATATGAAGGCTACAAGTTGCAACATCGGAACTTGTGGAATGGTGCCGTAAATGGAGCATTAAGATGAATACCGAGAAAATACAGGCCATACTCTTTCAAAAGAGAAGACAGCGACCTCTTATACGAGTTGAAATTGACAAGGTTCACATACCATGGTCATTCGCGGTTAAATACCTGGGGTTGCACATGGATGTGGAAAAAAACATGTGATCAAGGAAATACAGAAGACAAATAAGGCCATGGGTATGCTGTATCTATTAATTTGCAGACATAGTAAAATGTCTTTAAAGGTGAAATTACTAATGATAAAGGCAATAGCAAGATCGCAACCAACATATGGCTCCCCGATCTGGGGATATATTGCGAAGACATATATTAACAAGCTTGCCAGCGCAGAAAATAACCTAGTCAGGAATGCGGTTGGAGCCCCCTGGTTCTTGCGTAATGCCGTCTTACAGAGAGACTTAGAATGGACCACTATCCAGGAAGTCATACAATCAAGAGCCGGGAAGAACTTCCAGGCGGCTGCACATCACCCGAACCAAGAGCTCAGGGAGCTTGTTAACTACGACCCAGCAGAGGAGGCGTATATGCACAGGGTATACTACCTTAGGCCAAGAGACTGCCTCAGTCAGATACAGTAACACCAAACCAGGCACATACCAAGGACAGGACTGCTAACCGCTGACCGAGACCTGGTGCTAGAACGCACCATCCCAATAGAGGCTGCCAACGCAGAACAATAAGCTAATGGAAAGAGAGGTAATTAGATTACAGATGGGACACACCAAAACTGTCAATTATTCATGATCCTTATAAGAGATAATGGTTCTTAAGGTAACATACCTGTAACCATTGTTTGCACTCAGATATATTTAAAGGGCAACCACGACGATGGAATTTTAGTGGGTATTCCTCCAGGGAGGCGAGTCCCACACTCCCTGCTTCAGGAGCGGCAGGGGTGCATAAATTGCATTTCTCAACCTTACAAAATAAAAGAAGAAATATGACTCTCTTTTTGTGATTTAAATTATTTTTACTACTCGACATTGTACTTTGTTTATGTTTGTTCTGTATATCTTCTTTGCTTTTCGTCATTAATTTTCTATATTTCTCTCAATAATTTTTTTTAGGTATGCTGTTTTTAACATGTTTTCTCTATAGAACTTTTTCCTTTAATATTATAGTATTTTTCACTTTGCGTTGCATAGCTCCTTAAATATTTAAATCTGAAATTGCTTTTTAATGAAAATATGTGCGAATATTAATCCAAATTACTTTATATTAATTAAATACAAAATTATGATACATCATAATCATCTTTAATATCTTTAAAAAATGTTCAAAACTAATCGAAATAATTTGATAATATTGGTAAACATCACTTGTAATTAAATAGGCGATAAAAGGTCAAATATGTTTTCCTTGCTCTCTACCTGATGAGTGGTAAAGAAGAGTTCATATTTTATCATGCATGATAAACAGTATCAGACACGCACCAAGTGGGTTAAGAAATGGCTTTTAAAGCGACAAGACCTTACACATATAAAACTATAGGAAGAATTGGGCTTCCAACCTGATGATTGGAAAACTATTTAAGGATAGATAAAAGCAGTTATGTTGTGCTGCTTAAGTTAGTAACTCCGGTAATTAAGAAGCAGGCACAATACGTGCCTGGTATAAGTTAATGAACTTTGTAACTGGTATTCATTTTGTTGCATAAAAGTAAGTTATTGATTGGGTTGATTAACACTAGTATTGCCATTATTTGGGGCATTTGACTGATAACAATTTGATTTCTTGCGTCTTTCGGAGGCGTAACAATCTTGGCGTTTTTATTAATAATTAGTATTGCCCATTTCAGATTCAAGCAATATATCGTTTATAAGTTTTTCAGCATATAGCCTGGTTTCTTTTGATGATATTCCTTATTTCGCTCCAACATTTTTTCTAAAAATATTGCTTGGACCATCGTCATTAGTCGCACTATTAACCATAGTTAATACGTCGTCCACTGGTTGGTCATTTTTACTTTCTTGTTTTTTACTTGAGCTTTGACTGGCAGTTGATGATGTAAGTGTAAAGTCTCCATTGTTTTGGGACAAGGGGTTGTAGATAAACGCTAAGTTCATGTTGGAGATAGAGTTGGAATGGATTCATTAACCATGTTGTCGCCTGCATCTTGAGTTTCCTGCAATTATAATAATGTGCGTTATTATTCTTTTCAGTTTTCTTCGATGGAGGAAGAGTCGACTCAAATTGCAAACTACCTTTAAACAAGATATCATTTTGTTAATTGTTAAAAATTTCAATACTATTACGGAAGCGGTTTATATCTTTATGACTATCAGGCGACTCATAGCTTAGTATTAATGGCAATAATAGTCAATGCCAATTATATGTGATTTTGGAATAAACGGCCGCCCATCTGATGAAGGAGTTTTTGAATACAGCAGTGTTTGCAAAAAACTTAAGATTCGACGAATGTCTTTATCCCCATTAATAAAACCACCAAAGAGTATCTTAATATTGCATGTTTTTGGTTGCGGATGAAGCTTTTACACTTCGCTCAGAATTTTTTTAAACCATTTACTCGAGAAGAACTACCGTAAACTGGGGCTACCCTAACATTGCGGGGTACTTCGACACCCTTTGAGGTATCTTCGACACACAGTGGTAACATCGCAAAAGACCTGTTAAAGAAGCAAATCCCGTTGTTTAGTTACTAGACTGAAAAGGAAACATCCAATGAATTAGAAACTGCATCAGAAAACTTGTCTAACGATGAAGAGGAGTTGCCATTATCTGTCTTGAAAAGTAAAATAAGAGCCGAAAGTTCTGATCTAAATGATGCAAAGGCAGGCCCTTCTAAAGCAAGACAAATTCATCCATGGTGGATCCAAGAAAAAACAGTAGACATGCGAAATCTGTGATGATGAATAAATATTTTTACGAAACCAAAGAGAAAATTTTTGTTTAAATTTCTTGTTATAATGCCTTATTTTTATATAAAACTAAGCTTTATTTTTTGTGACTTATGTAGAACTACCTAAGCTTTTTTTGCGATTTATATTTGAACTAAGCTTTATTTTTGTGTTTTATTTTTACTTAAATGAAAGCCTTTTTTTATTTTTCCTGATATTTTTTAAAAACTTAAATATGGTGTCGAAGAAACCACTGCGACTTTTCATACAAATTTAGCCATTGTCGCAGTTACCCCACCCTAGGGGCTACTTCGACACAAAATTCTAAAAAATATATTTCTAAAAATTTTTGAATTTTCCGGATAAGCGGTATTGAAAGACAAGGCTTTCATTGGTATAATGGTATGTGTCCCTAGTGAGTTAAGATCTTGTAACAAAAATCCTGGAGCAATTTAAGGTTCCAATGATCTTATTAAAGAGGAATATATCTAGACCCAGAGCATTGATATGCTATGCGGGTCTTACAATAAACATTTACTTACATAAGAGAGTGCCAGAAAAAAGTTAGAGAAAAAAAACAAGTAATCAATAACAATAATACATCAATTATCACAGAACTAAAAAACATCACAAAATTATGTTAAGGAAATATCAATCATAGCAATTCACTAAGATATCCCTTGAGGGATGACTTGAAACGTTCACTTCTCAATGTTTTCAGTTGTTGCGGGAGATTCATTCAATATTAACTACGTGCGGCGTAACAGTAGTCACTCCGACGTCCTGAATATTTTCTGTGCTTTTTTCTGAAGTTTTGTGAATAATTGGATCAAAACGTTATCATTGCATCCTTGAATTGTTCTGGACTGATCGTGGTCTTGGTATTGCTTTTTCCCTTTTGATTTCGAAAATTTGAGAAAACTAACCTCAAAATGAGTTCGCATTGCTTTAAATGCACGAAGGAATGTGCCCAGAAGGAGGATAAAGTTGAGCTTTTTGGATTTCCGTGTGATATTTGTCGCAAAGTAGTCTGTAAAAATTGCTCGGGAGTTAAAAGTTCTGAAATCAGAGTCCTCATTTTGAAGGAAAGATGCCTGCGACATTTCTGTCCCGATTGCGCAAATTGCTTTCTTGCAATTCCACAGATGAATGAGAGACTTGTGCAACTTGAAATGGAGGTGAACCAGCTTAAAACCTCTCCACAGGAAGCCTCAGCCTCCATCACAAATATTCCTGCAACCACAGTTGACTTGTCATCGGATCCTGCAAGAGATCGCTCACAGAGTTCACTCTCTAGAAGTTTATTGCAGGATGTGATGGCCCAGGTAACTCAGGAGCTAAGAGTTCAGTCGGAGGTAATTGGAAATAGGCTTGAGGGAACCGTTGATGCGATTAAGAGTGCTAATAAGGATTTGGTTAACTTTCTCACCTCATCAAAATCTGTGAGTAATTTTGACAGTAATCCTGTGCTAGCTGGCACTGAATATTTCACCTGCAGCTGCCCTTGAAGCTGCCCATTGTATTCCATCAAATAGACCAGGCGAAAACAATCAGTCTGGTGGTCTTCTATCATCCCACAGTAATCGGAGAAGTATGATAACGGGCACAAACAGTAACACATCAACAATATCGGCAGCACAGGAAATAAAGTGGATATATGTAGGCAACCTAAACTCAAATTGCTCAGAGGAAATGATCAAAGCACATATGGATACATTTAAGGTCAGGGTACTAACTTGTGAGAAATTGGCAGCGAAACAGGAGCATGTGACCTCATTTAAGATTTCTATACCAGCTGCTGCTCAAGACACTATTTTAAATGGGGAAAACTGGCCTATAGGTGTTTTGGTAAAACCCTTTATATTTCATGGTTCAGGCCGCCAGCGTTATGGAAAGGAAAATTTTTCACGGAGGCCACACAAAGCCCAGTACATTTAGAAGATAGTCCAACCATATCTGTTTACTACCAAAACATTCGGAGCATAAACAATAAAATCTCAGATATATCATCATCAACAGTTATTGATGATTATGATATTCTGCTTTTCACGGAGACTTGGCTGAAGAGTGATACTAATGACAAAGAACTAGGTCTTTTTAACTGTGATATATATAGATGTGATCGCTCAAGTGATACCAGTACCTGTGAAAGAGGAGGCGGGGTATTAATAGCAATAAAAAACCTTCCATCACACCAACTTAAATTAATTACCAAGAGTCTAGAGCAGATGTTTGTTATGATAACCATTAATCAATACAAAGTAATTGTTGGTTGTGTTTACATTCCGCCTTCATCTCCAGTTGAGCTGTACGAAGAATTCTGCTCATCAATGAACTATGTTTTGGAAACTTATAAATATAGCGACCTTGTTTTATGTGGGGACTTTAATTTACCACAATTATCTTGGAATAATGACAGATATGGTGCTGTGCCAACAGGCAACTTGAATAAACAGTCGGAACTCTTATCAGACTTTGTTGTGTATGCAAATATGTTTCAACTTAATTAATTTCCCAATGTCTCAGGTATTTTTTTGGATTTAGTATTAAGTACTAATTCAGAAGTTAAGGTTGTGTTGACCAATAAACCAATAACTGTGTGCGATGTTTATCATCCGACTTTGTCATTCGAAATTCCTGTGCCAAAAAGGCTCAAGGAACTTGAATTTAACTATGTCTATAATGACTTTAAGCACTGTAATTTTATAGAAATGAATTTTTATTTATCGCAGTTTGATTGTTCTAAAATATTGGACAAAAATGATGTCAATAAAACCTTAACTGGCATTTATCAATGCTTAAATAGCTGCATTGATATGTGTGTTCCAAAGGCCAAGGTAAGAAATAAAAAATTTCCTGGCTGGTTTACTTCAGACTTGAAAGAGTTAATTTTTGAAAAAAAGGTGGCTCACAAAAAATTTAAATTAACAAAATCTAGGGAAGATTATGAAATTTTTTCAGAGTTACGTAGAGCATGTAAGCAGGCATATGACCTAACCTACCGTATCTATATATCCACCATTGAAACCTCAATAACTTCAGATAGTAAAGCTTTTTGGAGCTATGTGAATGCTGGAAATAATAAATTCTCCCTCCCAAATTCCATGTCTTATAATGATACTTCATCTGAGGATTCCCCAGGTATAGCAGAATTGTTTAAGTTATTTTTCTCCTCTGTATTCTCAGAAGATCACTCAGAACCCCAAATATTTCAATACAGCAAATCTATTAATCTGCATTGTCTTGAGATTGAACCCATAGATGTGTTTAATGCAATATCACACCTAAATGATAGATTGGGAATTGGCCCAGATGGTGTCCCACCAATGCTTGTTAAGAGTTGTCAGTGCTTCTTCTCATCTCTTTTGTGAGAAATATTCAATGTATCATTGTCCACAGTGGTGTTTCCTGAAAAATGGAAAACTACCTACATTACACCTGTGCATAAGAGTGGTGATAGGGCAAATGTTGAGAATTACCGTGCAATCTCAAAATTTTCCATACTTGGCAAACTCTTTGAGCAACTAGTGTCCCAAAAAGTGTCCCCTATGTTGAAACAGGTACTTTCAGTTTCTCAACATGGTTTTATATCAGACCGGTCAACAACCACCAACCTTCTTCTATATGAACAGTACTTGATGGAGGCCTTGGAGGCTAGGTGGCAGGTAGACTCTGTTTACACCGATTTCTCCAAGGCCTTTGACAAGGTTAATCATCAACTGCTTCTAAACAAGTTAGAAGGCCTGGACATTCATGGAATGTTTCTTCAGTGGATTGGTAGCTATCTTTTCAACAGAACACAGCGGGTAAAGATCAATGAATATGAATCCTCAGATATTAAGGCCACTTCGGGTGTACTACAAGGCTCTCACCTAGCACCACTTCTTTTCAACTGCTTTATAAATGACATCGAAGATTGTTAATCATTTAGTAAATGTCTGCTGTATGCGGATGATCTTAAGATTTTTAGAATTATTAAGAGCAGGAATGATTGTGCAGGCATTCAACGGGACTTGGACCAATTCACCAATTGGTGCAAAGCAAATTTTATGCCACTTAACATCAATAAATGCTCAGTGATTAGTTTTCATCGAAAATTATTCCTTGGAAGACAAATTTATCACTCGTTCAGAAAAAATTAAAGATTTGGGTGTTCTATTTGACAGTGGACTCTGTTTTGATCTGCATATACAACCAATTTCCAGTAGGGGCCTGAAACTGTTGGGGTTTATGAGGAGAATGCTTAGAGATTTTCACAGCACTCAATGTCTTAAAATGACATATTGTTCTATAGTTCGTTCCATTTTGGAATAGGCTTCCAGTGTTTGGTCGCCATGCTATGAAGTTCACAAGGAAAAAATCGAGAAGGTCCAAAGAAAGTTCTTTAGATTTGTTGCTTTTAAACGGGGTATCCCACAGGAACATGTCATATATGAAAATATTGCAGCTGCTTTAAATTTATCTTCTTTGTCTGTACGACGAACTTACTTCGATCTGGTGATTTTCCATAAGATTGTGAATTCTATGGTTGACACTCCCGAGTTGCTTGGCACTGTTGGGTTGCATGTGCCTCAAAGGTTTACTAGAGTGCAATACCTGTTTGATGTTCCTTATCACAGAACAAATTATGCTTATAATGGTCCTATAACGCGAATGTGTCGGGAAATGAATTATTTAAATGTAGATATAGATATTTTTAACATGTCAATGATTAGCTTTAAGATGAAACTGAGAAACCTCTTAAGAAATTAATTATCTAACAAAGTCTGTGTTATAATTTAAATATCTGATTACTTGTTGTGCTGTAATATTAATATTGTATTGTACATGTGATTCGATCTAATTTTAGGCTTTTAACGTGATTATCTAGGTTTTTATTTATTGTTATTCGTAACTTATGTATGTATCTACCTATATTTTAACTGTCTAGTTACATATGTCTAGTAATTTAGAAATGGATTGTATTATTATATAATTGTCGGTAAATAAATAAATAAATAAATAAATAAATTATTGTACTGTCTTTAGGCCATTCGAGAGAATACTTTTAGCACCAGTTGATGTACGTATGGCTGAGGTTATAAAGTGTAAGATGTAAAGCAGAAAACACTTTTTCTACTCCCTATTAGAAAATATGATTTTGCAATGTATGGAGCACAATAATAGCGCTTTTCCTCCCTAGAAAGAAAAAGAATTGGAAAACTTTGAAAATAGTATTTCTACAACGTCTTCTTTTATGTATTGTTCCAAGAAAGCTAGAAAACAACGCCCTCAAACTAGCGCCCAATTGCCTTGCTTCCAATAATCTCCAAGTCATGGAACGTGTAGTCAATTAGCAACTACTCAAGTACCACAAGACCAACACCTTAATTAGCGATAACCGATAGGCTTTCGCAAAGAGAGAACGACAGGAGAAATATTGCCCTATGCCACTAATATATGGAGTAGAGAAATTGAGTTGATGGACACATAAACTATTAACGCGGGCGTGCCTCACGAATCAACTCTATTCTTAGTCTATAGTAATGACCTCCTGATCGATACCAACAATCCTGTTTACAGTTTTGCAGATGATAGTACCCTTGTCTTCCAATTTAGATCGGCATAACCTTTACCAGCAACTGAGACATATCACTCAGACAGGAGCAGATTATAGCAATTAATCAAGATCTGGAGAGGGTTCAAACTTGGGGCGAGAGGAATTTGGTCCAGTTTAATGCAGCAAAAACCTAAGCAGCCACGTTTACCAAGAAAGTGAATATGGCGGCCCTGACATCAATATGGCAGGATTGACCATTCCTTTATCCTCGTCAATCAGACTACTGGGTGTATCGGTCAACAGCAATAATCGTTCTGGCATGACCACGTTGCTAACACCGCAAAATCAGCCTCGTAGAAGCTTGGTGCGCTATTTCGCAACACAAAACTGTATACGCCGCGCCGTAGCAGCTGCTCTTGCTCTACAAAACGCAAATAAAACTGTGCTTAGAATATTGCTCATACAAGTGGGGTGTCGCACCAAAGTACACCCTAATGCCGCTGAATTCGATTCAGAAGAGAGCTGTGGGTTTCATCAGCGACCCAGAGTTGACCCGGGATCTGGATAGTCTGGAACACCGCCGATATTCCTGTTTTACAGATATTTTTACGACAGATGTTCCCAGGATTTGGTCCGCCTCATGCCGCTTCCAGCAACGCCTGTCGGACAGTCATGACAGACGGCAAGAGCGCAACCGATCGTTGTACAACTGGAAACACCTACAACATCGCTTTACAAGGACTCATTTGTCTGGCGCACTACACCGCTGTGGAACTCACTTCCAGGACATCTGTTTCCCACAAATTACAACCTACAACTATTCAAGAACAGTGTCAATCAACATCTATTCACACACACACCGCTCGTCGAGTGCCATAGGATCTCCCTTTAGAGTGTCTGTCATTGCCATAAAAAAATTGGTTTCGCTATTAGTAGTTTTGTACTTTTATTCAAAAAGGTCAGAATTAAGAACAAATGTAATTATTAACAACAATCAGCTACTAGATACTGTTAAAGAATTAGTGGCTCTGCTGGTGGAGAGGGGTCCATGTTGGTTTAGTATAGTGAAACCTTGAGGTGGTGGAAGCAAAATATTTAATACCAAGCAAGCGATTTTTGGCACATAAAGTAGTTTTTTCTCCCATAATTATTTGGTTGGCTACCTCACATTTTTTAGACTATAATCATCTAAATACTCTTCTGCTACTGCATTTGTTCGCCCTCCCCCATGTATTTTTAGGGTAAAGATATCACTTCCAGCATTTAGTAATAACGTAGCTGAAATTCTCTTACTTGACCTTACTGGTTTAATAATTGTGAAGCCACTACTCAAAATACTTATAGATAATTAAAAACCAAGCATTTCTAGGGATTTTCTAAAGGAACGCATCGTAAAAAAATAACACAATTTTTCTAGACAATAAAATATCAGCGGTCAAGCATATTAACTAAGTAGAATTTTTTTCACATAATTACATATGCACGGTCCCTGCTTCCTTGATTTCACTAAAGCCATGGGATAATGTCAAAATGATTGACTTAAAATTGCCGGTTTTACGTTATGCAAATACCGCATTAACCGTTCCTCTGGTTCAAAAAAGTATACTTTTTATGAATGAGCTCCTTTAGTCATTCATTTAGTAAATTGCTAAATTTACGTTATTTCCTCGTTATGTTTGAAGCATTAATTTGACTGGCACACCTTGAATACTCACGTATTTACTTTTTAAATAAGTACTCCCTATTCATTCCAAATGTTGGTCATCATCACGGCTACCATTATGACATTGTTGACAGCAAAAACATGCCCTGTTCTCATCATTGAAAACTATCTTGGCTTAGTGGTCTGGCCCTCTCTTTTTCATAATCCATCATTTTTAAATTTCTGTATAAAGCTAACGCTTCCATCAAAATTCAGTCTTCAGCTACATGCAGAAAAATTAAAAACGCTTTTTTAAATATCGAAGCCTTCTGATATCTTGAATAGAAACCCATAGCTTTTGTCATTGTACCTGATCCCATCGAGATTAACCCAATCAGAAGCACTCTTAATTGAGCAAATTGGAAGCAGCTTCATTTCCGTGTGACCATTTATCGCATTTTTACTGGAATTTCGTATGGTAACCACAATTTTTCGTAAGAACTTATTAAATACAATTTAGTCCACAGAGCATGAAAAGGCCGAAATACCAAATTCATCTCAAGATTTCGTATTCCGCTCTGGATTCAGACGTCATTTGCAGGAATTTTACTATCAAATAGTCCAGCGGGGCATGGCCACTAGACCGTGTGATTGCCTAAAATCGTATTGTGGTCCTTTTTGAACCGATCCCTTTGTTATTTCTGGGGTTGAGGGAAATTAAACGCACGTTTCTCTTATTTTCGTAAGGAAATTTGGGAAACGGAAAAGGACATAAACGGGAAACGGATGTTTTCTCATGTAAATACGTTCAGTACAATGCTATATATGCTAAACTCCAATTCATTTGATCTGTTTAGCACAAAGGCACTAATAACATTGTTGTTTCAAGAAAACTTAGAATGCCTTTACTTACTGTTATTTCCTGCTTTAGATGCAAAATGTCTGAATGTTTGTGTTAGCATATATTTCTTGAAGGTTTTATTACTAGCTTTAATTTAATTTCTTTTAGTCTAGCCCAGGTAGGTCGCTATATTATGTATTGAATACAGTAAATTATAGGTATTTGGATAAGTATATAAAGCGTAAGTAAAGCACTACGCGAACACATTTTTTTCTTGAAAATTTAAAAAGTGTTAGTTGTTATACTTGTTTCCCTGTATAATTTACACCATTTATTTTATAATGGATTTCTTGATATTTGTTATTAGTTGGGACAAGAAATATTTCATCCGACTCTTCGATCAATATCATTGCTTTCGCCCTTTAGCACAAACAAAATATTCAAAACATAGATCAGCAATAAAAACTAACTTTTTAAAGACCAATATTCATGGATAAGCATAAGCACAAATATACAAAAATTGATGATTTGATACATTGATAAATTGTTAGGATTTTACCGGGTTCCCTGTGAACAAAAAACTTCAGGACCAGGACTCAAGAGCAGTTATTTGCTATTTATTTCTATACACACAGCCGATTGAAAAAAAAATATTTATGAATTATGTCGAAACTATCTTGAACCCTTAAACCACTATGGACACTATGCAGAAGATGACGAGAGCGCTTTTCTAGAATTCTCTCCTTTGTTCCAGTATGCGCTTCGTATTTTCTGTCGCCTTTTTGAAACTTCCGGTTAGCGGATAGTGGGAGATATTCTCGTCAGCTTGGTCAAACACCCAAACATCACATTAACTTATACCAAATGCAAATGATGAACGGTGATTACGATTACCAAACTTTTATATATACTATTTATTTACTAAAAAAACTGATTTAAATATTGATGTAGAATATTTTTACTTATTTCACAGATATAATGGCGCGGGACCCTTTGTAATGCCCCCCTTTGTGGTGCGGGCCTATAGGATAGAGCCTAGCTAGCTTATGCTGAAATTCGGCCCTGCCAGATCGAGTTTTTTCTATATATACTATAGGGTGTAATTCCTTGTAATATTTAAGGAATACATTTCCTATACACATCTGTAAAGAATCGCATGAGTTGCAAACGCATTCACTTCCCTCAATAACACGCCAAACAAAATTATGACAATGAATAATCCAAAAAATTAATCATACGAAAACAAATTAAATATTTGTAATCAATAACCTTAAGGTCCAAATCCTACTCCAAAACGAGACAAGTAAAATTATATATCTCTATCCAAAATAACACCGTTTTCGAAGACTCCAGAAAGAAAATCAATAACAAAATGCCCAGTAAAAATGAAATTCATAATAGTGACCAATACACCGGATTTCGTTGAAATTGCGAAAAGGAAATTGAAAAAAATGGCACCAGAAACTGAACAAAAGAAAATAAAGAAGATAGAAAAAATGTATGAGCGAATCGTCTTCCAATAAGGGAGAAGCGGTTTAAAATAACTAATCTTCGGATTTTTATTTAAAACAGGATAACAATAAATACCTCGTAAGACTGTACCACGATTTGTTAATTGCTTAACAAATGGCCCATATGCCAGGATTACTCAACGGTTTCGACAATAATTAAAGGCGTGGGTCTATGACTTGAAAGTTAGGTGAAGGCGCCACTAAATTTTTGACTAGGACTATATCAATGACTTTTGCACATTGAAATCAGGGAAATAACATTTAGAAACATACCCTAGATAAGAATATCGTGAGATTTAGAAATAAAAGGTATTAATCAAAGGCACTAACTTACGAAAATAAACATCGGGATTCCAATTAAACTATTTATTCAAAACCGTATTGCTTTCGTAGATACTCTAAAGACAATTAATTAAACTGAGTTTATGGTATCGCCCATAAACTAATGAGAATATATGTAAATCGCCTAGATTATCGGACTCTTAAATCAAATTAAACTAAGTTTCTAAGTTTTAATCAATAGGCCATTGATTAAAACTTAGAAACTTAGTTTAATCCTTAGGATTGACTAATTCCTGTTTGGAAATATCTTTAACTAAACCTTGAATTCTTGAGGTTCTGGCCAATCGCAGTTAGTCATAAAGTACCAAAAATATACAGTATCTACTAAACAAACTAATCTAATCTCATGCAGCGGTAATATCATTATATCAATAAGTAGTTAATAAAGATATATTAAATCCATGAATTATCCTATGATGTAAATATATGTATATATAGCCGGTAAGCATATTTAGAAAGCCTCCGCGGTACAGAACCTCAGTCAAATAACGCCGCCTGATTGGCTACATAAGCACGTGTGTTACACTAGCCTCGCCCGTCAATGTTGTTTACGTTTTTTTTTTCACTTTACGCAATTGTATTTATGCAATGCCCTCCGTTCGCTGCGGGCGCAACCAACAAAAACTAACCCAAACTAACCCAAAGCATGCCAAAACAATACCTAATCCAAAAAAAAAATTAAAAAACGTGCACGCGCCAGGCGTTGAACTAATTACTTTGCATTCTAAACGCGAGAGCCTTACCACCTGAGCCAGGCGTTTACATTCCTGCTTATCTCAAAAAGTCTCATACAAATGCGTGAAGTGAACAAACGTAAACAACATCGACTGCCGGGTTTGGAGTTGGCCAATCAGGTGGCGTTATTTAACTGAGGTTCTGTAACGCGGAGGCTTCCTAAATACGCAGCCGGTAAGTATCTACAGGTAAACACGAAGTGAGCTCAGTTCGATATCGTTTAACAATAAGTTCATAAATCAAAACGATAAATAACGGTAATAGGGCCGATATAATATAGCAAATGACCTCCTGCCATCTAACAGTAAGTTCAGGCATAAATTTAAAAAAAGGATCGAGCCTACTTGTGTCTTGCAGACGTGAAATCCACTGATAATTCCTGCGAAGCAATTTTTCCACCATGTGGTCGTATCACCTCGACAAAAGGTCTCTATCTGGCTAAATGGAACCGGACACTCTCTAGGTCAGCATAAACAAGCAGCAGAAGGACGTTCTGACCCACGGAAGGTCGTTGCGTCTCACGGAAGATCGTTGTGTCTCACGGAAGGTCGTTGTGTCTCACGGAAGGTTGTACAGTCTCAAGGAAGGTATTCTTGCTCACGGAAGGTCGTTGTGTCTCACGGAAGGGCCTTAATTAAATTATGAATAATTTTATCTATTCAATATAGACACACTAACATGCACCATTATAGGAAGGGTAACCATATGCAGAAGATGACGAATGGTTCTTTCTAGAATTCTCTCTTTTGCTCCGATATGTGCTTCGTGAGTTCTGTGTCCTTTTTGAAACCTGATTTAAAAATCCGTGAAAATTCATTTTCATGTTTCACAGGTACAATGGCAATGTAATGCCCCCTTTGTAGTGCGGGCCTATTAGCTACAGCCTAGCTAGCCTATGCTTAAATTCTTCTCTACCACACAGTTTTTCCTAAACATGCTATTAGGGTGTAATTTCTTGTAATATAGGGAATGCATTTCTTATACACATGTGTCAGGAATCGCATGAGTTGCAAACGCATTTACTCAGATAATACGTCAAACAAAATTACGACAATCTAAAAATGTAATCTTACCAAAACAAATTAAATGTTCGTAATTAATAAACTTTAGGCCCAAATTTTACTCCAAAGTAAGTACAAGTAAAATTATATAGCTCTATCCAAAATAAGACCGCATTCGAAGGCTCGAGAAAGAAAACCAACAAGAAAATGTCCAGCAACAATAAAATCCATAATATTGACGGATACACCGGAACGCGCGGAAATGCGGAAACGAAATTTAAAAAAATAGCACAAGAAATTGAACAAAAGGAAATAAAGAAGACAGAAAAAATGTATGATCGGGTCGTCTTCCGATGGGGAAGAAGTGACTATTTGATTTGAAACAGGATAACAATAAAGACCTTGTGAGACTGTAACACGATTTGTTAATTGATTAACAAACGGTCCATATGCCAGGTTTACTCAGCGGTTTCAACAGTAATTAAAGGCGTAGGTCTATGACTTGTCAGTTAGGTGAAGACGCCACTAAATTTTTAACTAGGAATATATCAATGATTTTTGCACATTGAAATCAAGGCAGTAACATTTAGAAACATATCCTAGATAAGAAGATCTTGAGATTTATAAATAAATGGTATGAATCAAAGGCACTAACTTACCAAAATAAACATCGAGATTCTAAACTATTTATTCAAATCTTAAATGCTTTCGTAAACGCTCTAAAGACAATCAATTAAATTGAGTTTATGGTATCGCCCACAAAAACCAATGAGAAGATTTGTAAATCGACTAGATTATCAGACTATTAAATCAAATTAAACTGAGTTTCTAAGTTTTAATCTATGTCCTATATCCTTAAGATTGCCTAATTCCTGTTCGGAAATAGCTTTAACTAAACCTTGAATTCTTGAGGTTCTGGCCAATCGCAGTTAGTCATAAAGTACTCAAAAATAAGCAGTATCTACTAAATGAACTAATAATCTAAATTAAGCGATAATATCATTATATCAATAAGTAGTTAATACAGGTATATTAAATAAATGAATTAACCTATGAAGTAAATATACTTATATATATAGCCGGTAAGTATCTACAGGTAAACACGAAGTGAGCTCAGTTCGATATCGGTATTAAGGCGAAAAATTAAAGTTGCAATTGCAGTTATGTGATACAATTTACTGTCATGAGGCTTATATTCAATTACAGTAAAAATAAATCAATTAATTATCATAACATTAGCAAAATAAATTCTCAACTCGAGATAATATCAGATATGGTAATGAATAAAATAAATATTTCTAATGAAAATATGAAAACAAACAGGAATAAATAGGATACACGATAATAGATAATATAAATAACCAATAAGCAAAAACGGTAAGTTCATTAACCAAAAACGAGAAGTAACCGGTAATATGTATGATATAAGATAGCAAATGATCTACAGTCGTTTAACAGCAAAGTAATTAATAAAAACGACAAATAACGGTAATAGGTACTGTAGCACAATACTAGTTATTCGCCAACTGTATACTACTTTTCATAACCGTAAGAAATTTGTTTTAACAAATGATGTTCGTTTTGAGACTCGTTTTCTTTTTTTTGTCGTTATTCTCAAGTATGGGTTGTTTCACTTATTAACAGTAATTTTTTTGTGGGCGCCAGAGTTTCTAGAGACAATGCGAACTGAATATGAATACTTAAATATACATAAATACAAAGATAAATATATCAGAAATTTGTCCTCACAATTCGCAATGTCTCGCATACCTCTATCCTGCGATAAATTAAAGAGGTGAATTCTAAAACAATCAATATATTAATTATATAATTAAATGAAAATACAAATATGATTTATGAAATTATTTGAAATGGAGTTTATCTGATGAATAAATTGACTTAATAATGAAAATTAAAATTAATGTGAAAAAATTAAAAAGAAATATGAAATGTTACAATACAAGATTGGTCTTTACAATATGTTTATCTTCTGATTGGCTAATACTTATAGCTTCGTCCAATTATTCTGTAACCATGCGATAGTATTGGGACCTCTACTGGAACCGTTTCTTCCTGTTCCCAAGTTAGTATCTGTTGGGTTTATCGAGGACTTATTTGGCTCACGAAGTATTGATTCCCTCAGAGTGGTTCAGTACAGCAAGTGGACGAACACCTGCTGCTTGACAAGCAAGATGTTTTCTTCACCAATCCATGCAGGGGTAACATGCAATAGGAAATAAGCTAGTCTTAGACCAATGTATATCACTAATTAAATAATATGCAAGGAATTATCATGTGAACATAAGTGACAATGAAGCATTCTACAAATTGAAAATTTACTGGTAAAAGCAGATATAATCAGAAACTTAAATTACAATGTTGAGTTGAGCAGACAATGGGCAAAAAATTATAAATAATTACTGTTACTCAAGATATCCTTTTCTTTACTTAAAAATATGAAATTCAAAAGAAAATAATGGAATAACTTTCAAATTCAGTGACTCTCGGTAAAATTTAAATAAAAGGTAATTTTAGATTTGATAATAAATAGAGAAATAGAGGTACAACCTCTAACAATGAGTCTTATGACTCAAAATAAGTAAGTACTATTACTTTTACTTAGGCCCTTGGCACATAAACAAAAACTGAGCACAATTGCGCCTCAATTTAATTAAAGATAAAGATAATATAATCTACCTCGCATCCGAGATAGAAATTTAGATAAAAGATAAACCAGATAAATTTACATATGTGAGATTATGAATCCGGATGGTTTTTCGAATGACAATTATTCGAACGACAGTTCTTCGAACGACATTTCTTCGAATGGACAGTTCTTCGAAAAGACAATTCTTCGAATCGACAATTTTTCGAATGTATAATTCTTCGAATGGACCATTTTTCGAATCTTTAATTTAGTTTGGGTTAGTCCCTTTTACCGTTTTAGCAAAATTTCTGCATGGTGCGTAGTGTAGAGGTAGCGTTCTTGCCTGCGGGTTCGATTCCCGTCGTTCGCGACAGATGTTTTTTAAATTATTTTGTATTAATTTACCTTTTTTTCCTAATTTTGGGTTAGTTTGGGTTAGCCTTGGGTTAGTTTTGGTTAGCACTTGCTTAGTTATTGTTGATTGAGCCCCCGTAGCGAGCGAAGCGAGCGGAGGTCCATGCAAATCCCTAATAATTATATGTAAATAATATGTTTAATAAACAATTTTAATACATTACGTTGAAATTATTTTTATGTTTTCTCTAATTTAATATTTTCGAAAAAACGGTCCTTTCGCATATTTGTCTTTTCGAAAAACTATCCGTTCGAATAATTATCCATTCGAATAATTGTCCATTCGAAAAACTGTCCTTCGAAGAACTGTCTTTCGGAAAATTGTCATTCGAAAAACAGTCCTAGATTCGTGAGATTAACCTCTCATAAATGCAAAATAATGTCGATACATCAAGATTGAGACTAGACAGGGTGAATGCTAATAGTTATACTGTGCTTGATGTAACAAATAAATTGAGAATTTAATTAAATGAACCTGACAAGAAAAAAAAATGAAAACCAGCAACACTATGAGGGAAAATTCGGAGAAATTCTACTAAAAATTCAATTTACTACCTTTGCAGGAATATATAGAATTTACCCCGAGAATTAACCCAAATAATATTGTTCAATTTGAATGAAAATACGTAAAAAAATGTGCGTGACCACTGAACGATAAAATAATTGCGATCTCCCTAAATTTGGACTAAGCCTCTTTCAAATTACACGAATTTGATTAACCCGGCGTCGGTGTGGTGATATTTAGGTACACGTTTAGTGTGGTGGGGTATGTCAAACCCCAATAAACTTAATTCGAAATTACCAACCATTTAATATTTTAGGCATATTTTTTGCATTGCTTGTATAAATAAAGCATACTAAACAAACAGTATGTAATAAATTCAAAGTAACACAAAAAATTGAGTTTTTATTGCAGAAAATCTAAATTTATTGATATAAACAAAGGTGTTTCTCTAAATCAAGATAAACAACAAAATAATATTTTCTAAAAGAAAACAACATCAATTTGACCCTAAATATAAACATAAAACAAATCACAAACCAATGTTTTAATTGGAAATTAATTTTTGACAATTGTCATATAATTTTACCGTGTATTGAAAAAATTAATTACCTGTGTGGTGGGGTATGTGATACCCTAGACGACTTTGAAGACGTGTGGCCTCTACAAAATCAAGATAAATACTGATTTTGCGGTCGGAATGGACCGACTGTTGTATTACTCGAAGGTACTAAAGAGTTCGACGCGGTCTTAGAATGTATTAGAATATCGCGCGTGTTTTAAATTTATTGGGGTATGTGATACCCCACCACACCGACGCCGGGTTAATGAGAACCGTAAATATTCACCAATAAATCGGTAATATTACCCAAAAGGCCACGACAATAATTAAAAAATATTGAAGATGTAAGCTAATTAAAACTGGAATATAAACATGCTAAATTCTTGCTTTAGTCAAATGATACTAAGCGAATCATAAACAAATATTAATTATATATTTAAAAGTGAAAGAATTAGTTAAAAATATTGCAAGATGATTTAAATATTTCAAGATTAACAAACCAGCACTCACCCGGTCGATTCCTCAACACAAGATGATCACCCCGTATTTAAAATTTAAGACGTTGGACAAAATTATGTTTGCCGATGTTTTATTGGCTAATTTATAACATGTGATCAACACTAGAAACAACGTAGAGCAAAGTCATAAAAATCATCATCATCATCAGCCCTCCTTCATCCAGAATTGGACATAGGCCTCCTCCCTAGATTTCCAGTTGTTTCTATTCTGTGCTTCCCTTATCCAATTTAGTCCTGTGGTCTTTTTTAGGTCATCATACCACCTTGTTTTGGGTCTTCCTCGGTTTATTCTTCCCAGATATGATCTCCATTTTATAATTTTTATACTCCATCTACCAACCTCTAGCCTTGCTACATGTCCCGCATACTCCCATTTCAATTTTGTGACTGTTTCAATTATATCTTTTACTTTTGTTTTGTCTCTTATCCAGTCGTTTCTTTTCCTGTCTCGCAGAGATATACCCAGCATAGCTCGCTCCATTGCTCTCTGTGTTACTTTGAGTTTCGATGTTATCTCCTTCGTTAGTATCCATGTCTGGGCTCCGTATGTAAGTATTGGTAGGATACACTGATCAAAAACCCTAGATCTCAGATTCATCGATATTTTTTTATTTTTGAGTATATGAGCTAATTTGCCAAAAGCAGCCCATCCTAGTCTTCTTCTTCGTTCTATTTCTTTAGCTTTATTTGTTTTGTTTAATGTTATAAGTTGTCCGAGATATATGTATTCTTCTATATTTTCTAGCCGCTGTCCTTCTAATGATATTTCCGGGTCTTCTTTACACATCACTTTAGTCTTATTAATATTCATGTTTAGCCCTATTCGTTTCGCTTCTTCATTTAATTCTAGGATCATCTGTTTCAGGTCCTCATTATTGGCTGCTATGATCGCTATATCATCTGCAAACCTTAGGTTAGTCAGTCGTTCCCCATTTATTTCAACTCCTCTGTTATTCCAGTCGAGTTTTTTAAATATTTCTTCTAAGGCCAGGGTGAACAGTTTAGGTGATATCGTATCTCCCTGCCTTATTCCTCTTTCAATTTTTATTTTATCTGTTTCTGTGTTTAGTCTAATTATTGATGTTGCATTCTGGTATATGTTTTTAAGTATGTTTGCGTATCGATGGTCTATTCTTGCTTTATTTAGTTCTTCTTCTGGTGCCCAGTGTTCGACTGAATCAAAGGCCTTTTCGAAGTCTATGAAGGCCATGCTTAGCGATAGATTGTATTCATTTGCTTTTTCTATTAGTATGTTAAGCGTTAGCAAATGGTCGTATGTACTGAATTCTTTTCGAACCCAGCTTGTTCCAATGACTCATAGTTGTCAAGTTTATCAGTTAATCTGTTACAAATTATACGAGTAAACAGCTTGAAAACAGGGAGAGCAGGCTTATGGGACGATAGTTTTGAAGATTGGTGTTATCTCCTTTCATAAAAATACTTCTTATTAAATATAGTAATCTATGAAAAAAATAAATTCACGAATTGTAGGTACAAAATATAGTACTAGCACTCTTACAATCGCTATCCGCACGAAATAAACCCATTCGTGAATAGATGTTACTGGCGACTTAAATATTAAATATCGAGAATTAATTTCAAATTGAATGTATAAATTTAGTGTAGCGGAATAAGCATTTATTCCGTACAGTACGATATAGGAAACTAGACGACCTACAGTCGTTTAACGGTAATATCATTAAACAAAACGATATATAATGGTAATAGGTATGATATAATAAAGTAGACGATCGACAGTCGTTTAACAATAAGTTTATTAATCAAAACGGTAAATAACGGTAATAGGTACGATATAAGGTAGCAAACGATCTGCTGTCATTTAACAGTAAGGTCAGACACGAATTTAAAAAAAAGGATCGTGTCTACTTGTGTCTTGCAGACGTGGAATCCACTGATAATTCCTGCGAAGCAATTTTTTCACCATGTGGTCGTATCACCTCGACAAAAGGTCTCTATCTGACTAAATGGAACCGGACACTCTCTAGGTCAGCATAAACAAGCAGCAGAAGGACGTTCTGACCCACGGAAGGTCGTTGTGCCTCACGGAAGGTCCCTAATTAAATTATAAATAATTTTATCTATTTAATATAGACCCACTAACATATGACAAACCGTTTTTCATGGGAAAGGTAACACACACTATTCGTTAAACATCTTTATCAGACCATACGGCCGGTAATGACCTGATGGCCCAAAATAACAACGAAAATTTCAGATATTAAAAGCCGGTCGTTTTTCACCTCCTACATCCTTGAAGCGTGCAGGAGAAAAGGCCGAAGACCCGTCTCTTCCAAAAAAGAATACCTACGACATCCGTCAATAGGGCGCTCCAAACGGATTCAGGAGGGCTTCGAGCGACTCGGAACAGCGTTCCTTCATATCGGTGGATTGTACTCGGAAGTAAGGTAGCGAGAATATCGACAACACAAATCGACCAGTAAAGGTGACGCAGTACTGGATTTTGTAACATTTACAACGTTACAAGACTTGAAGTCCGCAGTTTAGTGATTTGTAAGATGTTTGAAAAATAAACCGGTTAGACATTACGCCAATAGAATAGACGAAGCGCATGACATTTCTAAAAAAAAAAACAATTTTCTTCCAGCCAGTTTAGGTTGAATAAAGAGCCTCCAGCATTTGTATCATCCGAGGAAGTGATTTTGAAATTGTCAAATCCTTTGACGTGATATATTTTTATGTTCATCTTACTAAATACAGCTTATTTTAAATTTTTTAAGGATATCTATGTAGGTAATTAATCTCATACCAAAATATTAATTATTTCTTGCCCACGTCCATGAAATAATTATTTATTCAAAAAATATAGTCTAAACCCCCAGGCGGCGCGGCGCCGGCGGGGCGCTCCCCTGAGGCGCTCCATTTAAAATAACGGATTAACTATACCGCCAAACTCCTACTTTAAGACCGTCTAATGAAACCTCCTTGCATCTGACGAAACATAACGGTTTATTTGATTCTTACATCACCCTTCCATGCAATTAACTATTCCTAATCTCTGAACAATTTAATTCCCCTTTTGTCGCTTTTCGACAATTTGACGGTTTTTACCCCTAAAATGCGAATTCATGAGAATCACAGCAAGGGTTTTGATTACACGATTTTAGGGTAAGAAATAATGAAAGAACTTTAGTTGTAGGCATGCTGGGAAAATTACAGGTTTTGGCAAACATGCAAGTTGTTTTGGTAATGAGAAAACTACGATATAGGGTTGAATCAATTATAATTTTTTAGGCGGCATTGTAAAATTAACCTTAAATAATGCTAAATCGATTGGTGATTTATATTCAAAATTAAAAGATAAAACTATTACTTTAAATTATTCATATTTAGTATGCTCAATTCCATGTAATAATTGTGATAGGAAGTATATTGGACAAACATCACAAAATCTAAAAAACAGAATTTTTGGACATAAAAGTGACATCCAACTTCAAAAGAACACTTCTGCTTTATCTGAACACATATACATTACTGGTCACATACCAAACTTCAGTAAAATTAATTATTTTTAGAAATTATATACCTACCGATACACCCTATTATTAAATTAACAACATCAAATATCAACTAGTATTTTAACATCTCGTAAATTATTTATTTTAAAACAATGTAGATTGACTTTGACATTTTTGTACACAGATCTATAGGACGTTCTAATATTTTACCAATTTTCAGCACATTTTTTAAAATGTTATAAATCAAAAAATTAAGCTTGACTAGTTTTGTTTGTAAGTTACCACAAAATTTTGATATATTATACATTATTATATAAAAATAACTTTTAGCCCTGACGAAGGTCATGATACTGACCGAAAGACTGGATACAAAACAAATTATATGAAAAATACTATTCTACTATTAAGACCAAATCATGATGAAAAGTCATGATTTGATTTGGGAGTTGATTGCTTACATCTTGGTCTTGTTAAGACTATCCTAAATGTAGAAGAGTCTTTATTAGGTCAACATAGAACAGGCCACTGAAGAACGTTCAGCTTGAATTCAAGAGGCCATTTTATAATTTGTTTGAAAAATGTAAAAATTGGCTTAATTTTGAAGACAAAAAATTGAGGAAACAATCTTTATATTTTAATTTATAGGTATAAGACCTGGTTTCAAAATTCAAGACATTATCAGGATCTAAAGGAGCTCATCAACAAACATTATGCTTAAAACACCATTAAAATCAAATAATTATGAATGTGTGATTATTCAAAAATGCAAATTACCAAAAACTAGACTTAATTAGTAAATATGCATGAAACTGGGCATTTAGTAGTTTATAAAACATTCCTAATTGAATTTTCATGAATAAGAAACGAAATAATACAGCGGAAACCGTGTTTATTTTATTCATTATGATGGGTACACAATTCCGACTGCACTAATTATAACCCAGCTATGACTGATTTGAATTTTACTAATTAGACGTATTATTCCATTGTAATTATATACTTGGAGGTAAAAACGGAAGGAAGCACCATGCGACTTTGCACATGTCTCTTGGACGATGATTTGTGGTTATATTTAAGTTCCGATAAAGAACAAAACTTTGCCTTTCTTACAATAAATGTAACATTTTTGAAGTATTTAAGGATACTTTAGTGATACTTAATAAAAATATTTCAAACTTCTTATGATTATTCCATACTCGTAATAAAATATCAATTATAAAAATATATCCATGCCTACAACGCCGATTTAGGATCTGTGGGCCCCTAGACATAACTTGGGTAGCTGGCTTTACCGGAGAAAAGATATTTTTTAAATTAATCTACAAAACCCGCTTTTTAAGCAATAATCCAATTAAAAACTTAAAAATAGGCGTTTAAAGTTTATTATTAAATTTTGCGTGAGAGATGACAAAAATGAAAAGAGCTGAACATCGTTAAGGTAATATATCTCAATAATTTCAAATTGGTATATAACCTTTTCAAACAATCTAACTAATTTTAGCGGCTTATTAGTTTAGGCCAATACTTGGTACTAATGAAGCTACTTAAAATATCTTCATGACTTTATTGTCTTAAAATGTCGCTTTCAATGCTGAGTAAAACTAAGGCGTAGAGCTTGTCATTCTGACACCGAGGTTCAAAGCTTTTTTTTATCAACTTCAATATCGAAAATGACCTTTATCTACAGTTGTTTGTGACCATATGTAACAGGTACACGGGTTTATACATCCAGCTCTTATGACTAATGACTTTTTCATTTTCGTCATCATGATCGTTGTTAAGGTAGAAAAACTGGACCTGAATCAGTTCATTTCCCAGTCATTGTTATCAAATCAAATTTGCTTTATTCTCAGAAGATTTCCTCTCATTGACAAAGCTGTTAAAAAATATACAATTATTACAATATAATGTCATTCAAATCCAGTTGGCAGTAAAAGGAATCCTAGATTAGCAGTGATTCACGCATTTAGGTATAATATTAAGATCTACAAAAAGCAAAAGTATACACACAAACATATTAAAATGGTATGTTAATTTATAAATACAATAAAATGCAATCACAAGTCAAGGCACCAAAGAAATGAAACACATAAAGATGGAACTAAAGACGAAACAAAACATATTATAAATATTAAAATAAACCATCACATTAATCTGGTAGATTTTTCGTCCAATAGCCTACAATCCACCAGCGTAAAAATCGTCAAGGGAGTAATAGACCTTACTCAACAATATCCTCTTAACATGCGTATTGAAACTCCTACCACTCTCCAAGATTTTAAGTTCCAGAGGCCAGTGGTTCCTTCATATACAATTGAGTTTATCGTCAACGCAGTCCTCGGGATAAGTAATCTCAAATTGTCACTACTGAATCTGGTTATCTTTGCCGCAACGACGCACAAACCCCCACATTTACTATGAACCATATCCAAAGTCAAAAGAATGAAAACAGAGTGAGGATCCCCTGCTCCTCTAGACCGATCCCACACAAGCAACGTAAAGCCCGCTAGTGGAGTACAAAAACGGTTTTCATAACTTGCTTGCTTGCAAGTGATTCGACCAAGGCAAAATATACTCCCCTTGCAATACTCTGACCCAAGTCATTTCTAGACACCCTCAAAACATAGCATGCACATGCCAATCTTTTTCGTACTATCTGCATATGATCCTCAAATTTCAATTTGGTATCAATGAACATTCCTAGAAACCTCTCTTATTGGGACCCTTTTAGGATTACTTCTGATACAAAGCACTCAAAAGTCAAAATATTAGTCTTTGCAATATTGAATATCAACCTGTTGCTATTGCACCACTCCATTATCGCATTAAAATCGCGATTAATGGTATTCCTCAAAATGTTAATCTGTTCCCACCCGCAATATTGATGCATCAGCAAGTAATGTAAAGGATCCATCAATGGCAATGGTCGTTAACGTATATAGGAAACAAGAATGGTCCAAGCACTGAGCTTTGAAAAGCCCATGCCCAATGCTCTGACCTGACGACAAACCATTTGAACCCTTAACAAATAACAAATTCTCTTTTATCTAACAAATACGACTGCAGCCATCTCAAGGCAACACCCCTAAACCCATGATATGAAAGTTTCTAGAGCAATATTCTCCGTTCGACGCAGTCCAAAACCTTCGAGAAATCGCAGAACACTGCCGCAGCCACCTTCCCTTGATTCAGTCCCAGATACAGTCTCTTAAGAAACTTCAACACTGCATCGCATGTGTTCTTATTATTACGAAATCGAAATTGGTTAACGTTCAACAATTTATATTTCCGAAGAAAATCCATCATTCCAGACTTTAATTTTTTTTTCTACTATTGACAATTGTGGAAAAGCGAAATAGGACGATAATAAGATGAATCCTCGGTATGTCCACCTTTAAATAGAGGCCTCACCAGAGCCAACTTCAAACTCTCTGGGAATTGACCCACGTCAAAAGAGTAATTGATTGCAACAACAAGAACCGTCAACACACAATCAGGGAACCTGCCCAATATTTTCAATGAGATATTGTCAATACCAGATGAATTTTTATTTTTGATCTGTCTGAATATACTTTTCATTTCATTTATATGCGCGTGAAACAGGCCGAAGGAGTCGATAATGGAAACACTTTCCAAATAATTGATGGGATCAACGTCAGATGAAATTTTAGGTGATTAAAGCTTTTAAAATATAATATGCTTCTGCTAAGTTTTGAGCTTTAGTAAGTGTATTCAACCTTTTGACAAATCCGAAATGGATACCAATTAGTTTGTATCATTAATCCTCTGATGACGATGATTCAAATTGATCAAAGATAGAAAATCCTGAGTTCGAAAATTTTCTGATGGGGTTAGCTTAACTTCTGGGGCTTGGACACAGTCAAGAAGTAAAAGACGTACGTTTACTTTGGTAAATTCTGAGTACGAACTTTTTCAACTTTTGGTTTTGGACACAGTCAAGAGGTGATAAAAGCACGTTTATTTGTGTTTCATTCTCATACTCTGTGCAATCAGAATCACCTAACACAGTAACTTTCACCTCATATTCTTCAAAGCCATCCCGATTCTCTCTTGTTCTTATGAAGCTTGTTGCTAACGCCACTGCTGAAGCGGCTGTCTTTACGTCCAATCTAGGGTTCTGCAGAATTTTACTAATTTTGTTTACTTGGCCTAAGATATATTCCTTTTGTGTTTCATTCTCATATTCTGTGCAATCAGAATCAGCTAACACAGTAACTTTCACCTCATATTCTTTAAAGCCATCCCGATTCTCTCTTGTACTTATAAGGCTTGCTGCTAACGCCACTGCTGAAGCGGCTGTCTTTACGTCCAATCTAGGATTCTGCAGAATTTTACTAATTTTGTTTACTTGGCCTAAGATATATTCCTTTTGTGTTTCATTCTCATATTCTGTGCAATCAGAATCAGCTAACACAGTAACTTTCACCTCATATTCTTCAAAGCCATCCCGATTCTCTCTTGTTCTTATGAAGCTTGTTGCTAACACCACCGCTGAAGCGGCTGTCTTTACGTCCAATCTAGGATTCTGCAGAATTTTACTAATTTTGTTTACTTGGCCCAAGATATATTCCTTATACTGTGTATAACCCCGTTTTCAACTTGAACATTTTTTATGCAAACTTAAAGCAGTACCACGTGATTTTTCTGAATCATCTTTAACCTGTGAAATTTCAAAAAGTTCATTTTATATTTCTCTATAGCCTCGAAGGGTGACTTTTGTAGCATCTGTTCCAACGTGTTGTTGTTGCCCGCTTTGGCACCAGTATGGGTTTGTAAGCGTCAGCTTTTTTCAAGCAATCTTCTAAAATTTTATATCTGTTAATTAAAGCCGTAAAATATACCTAGCTAGCACTCGGCAGCAGCTTGTACTACCAAATTGAGCAAATGCCCAGCGCAAGGTATCCATACTGCTAATTTATTTTCTGCCAGTACCAACACTTGAGGACCATAATACTTTCCGCTTGTTGAATACTACGATTTTTTCGCTACAGTTGTATTCCTATTTAGATACTTCCTGCCACCTGAAGATAAAGGTTTATTTTTAAAATGTCATGGCACTGATGTATTGTTGAAGTGTGATTTGCCGAAACCCCACTATTTTGTGCCAATATTTTACAAGATGGACTATTAGCCCAATATATAGATACATCCCAGCTTGTATTAGCTGCGGATAAAAGATGTTTCTTTTTAGGATTATTTGATGTGGTAAGAGGAGCCTGAAACTAAGTTTGCAACTTCGAAAGCCCCGGGGAGAACGTTTGATAGGCGAAAACCCTCGAAATTTTAGCAGTTTTTTGCTTATTACTCAAAAACTACATGCCCTACAGAAAATTTCAATCTTACCAAAGTTATTGTAGACAAAATTTCCTACAAAGTACACGGGTGAAACTTAATTTTATACCATCTTAATCTTTTCGCACATGTCTTTGAAGTTTGATGAAATTTTCCAAAAAATCTTAAAATTCAGGTTTTGCTCACTTTGACTTCTATATGATCTTTTATGGTGCCTATTCTATCTTTCTATGATTAACCACCATTATTTATGTTGTACAAGTTGTCATATATATAATATGTTAAAATATAGTTTCAGGAAAAAAGATTGAAAAAAAGAAGTTTTATTTACAAGAGAAGTGATTAGCATGAAGAATAATATAGGTATATAAGTATTAATATCTACAATAATAATTAAAAGTATGTATTTCTAAGTAATTTACAATATTCTTATTCCGTCTGGAGACCCAGTTTGAGGCTCCTCGTCCTCCGAAAAATCGTCGTCTACTACTTCAGCTTCTGTATTTTCTTCTTCATCTTCTAGTCCTTCCTCGTTCTTCACATCTCTCGCTTCAGTGACATCCTCGTCAATGCCATCCTCGATTTCAATGAGTGGGGCGTTGGAGCAAGGAAGGCCCGAACAATTTTTACAGGTTGTATTGCCAGATTTTGGGCTGGTTCACCATTTTTTGCAGCTGCAAAATATTAGTTAAAGCAATGGCCGGTTCCTTTTTCTTTGATAGGTATGAGATCGAGGCTGTCTCGTTTCCACCATCTTAATTTTTTCCCACTAGTCTTTGAAGTTTGATAAGAAGAAATGAAAAACTGCTATTCACTGCTACTCTGCTAATAGCGCTAATATCACAGGTAACAATTACCTTCAGCTTCACAAAATTCTATAAGCATGTCGCGATCACGAAATAGTGTATAGTCCATAAGGCACGATCCCGCATGCAACGCCTCCGACCGTATGTTCTTTCGTTTATAAGGCACGATACCTTATGCAGTCAACGTTAATCTTACGGTGTTATGCGATTATTGACTTTGTAGATAGTATGGTTCTATCTGCATGAAATACTTCACCTATGTCAAGAGATAATACCGGTCACAAGTAATAGTGGTGTTTGATCGCTACCCAAATGATCTACTACAGCGAGGTTCGAAAAGCTCAGAAAAAGCTCGTCATTCCCAAATAAATACGTCAGCCGATATAATGTTCGATGAGAGAACTTTCCCTGCTATTTCCCAAGGGAGGTCCTTGGGGAATAAATCTAACAAGAGCCGTCTAACTCAAATGTTAAAAACATGTTTCGGAAGAGGCTCAATGCAAGTATTAGAGGCAGCGGAGCACGCCGATGTACTTATTTTAAACACAACCCTTTCACAGTCGACGAATTTTAATACTGTTGTTATTATAGGTGAGGATGTTGATGTACTCGTTGTGCTGTCAGAGCTTCCTAATTAAACCAAAATGAATTTATATCTACCCAAATCAGGAAGGAGTGGCAAACCTGCTACATATTTCTCTACGTCATCGTATCAGTATGATCCGAAGTACTTTCTCTTTGTCTATGCATTCTCTGGTTGTGACACAACGTCATCTCCTAACCCAAACTAAGCCCTGCCTTGGAAGAAGCTGCTTCTTTGTTCTAAAAACCTACTGCCTCAGCAGCCCAACTCCGCAGAGCAGGGGAGAAGGTACCGATAGCCCTGTATGGCGGTGAAGCGACAACAGTTCAAGGAATTGATAGGTTAAGGTACCACCTCTTCGTCAAGATGTCCACAAAGGCCAGGTTCTGTTTGCCTAGATTACCACCAACACTTGATGCAGCTGACACCATCACAGCTTTAGAACATTTTATCAAGTAGAGTGCTGGCTGGGGAAGTACCTAGACTCACTAAAATAGAGGTGGAAACGAGACAATCTTGGTCTCACCCTCATTCAAATGAAAAAGGAACCGATACCCCAGCCATTACTTCAACTGGTATTCGGCAGCTGCAAGAAAGGGTGGACCAGTGCGTGTACCTGCCAAAAATCTGGTTTTATGTGGATCACAGTCTGTAAAAATTGTTCGGGCACTTCTTGCTCACCCATTGAAATTAAGGATGATATTGACGAGGATGTCACTGAAGCGGTAGATGTGGAAAAAGAGGAAGGAGTAGAAGAGGAAGAAGAAGATACGGAATCTGAAGAGGTGGAAGACAAACTATCGATGGATCAGCTTTCAAAACCAATAGTAATATCAATTACGAAGAAATTTGAGAGAACGAAGCACTGGAAAGTCAGAAAATAATTTAAGACCAGTCTGACGAGGTTATTGGCGGACATGTAGATCATTTAATTTAGTCTAGAAATTACACGTTTTATTTATTTTCTTCCTTATAATTTCTTATAAGTTTCAATTACCTAGTATGTTATTTCCAAATTTAGTAAACATAATTTAAAAATGCAGAAAATCAACTTGAATGAGTAAATCAAACTTCAAACATCAATGCCATGAATTTTGAAATATAAACCTATATCTTCAGGTAGCAGCAGGTATAGCAATTATATCTAGAAAATCATAGTATTTTTTAATTCAATATTTGGAAAAGTGTTAAATTTTGAAATATGATATATTATACCAAAAACAAGCAACATTTAAAAACCTCGGATTTTGGAATACCATGTATGCATTAAAACAAAAGCATCTATAAAAGCAGATGAAATTAAACAACTTTTGTTCGGAATGTTTGTTTCAGTTTCAAGACTAATAGAGATATTTCTATTTAAAGAGTTCATCCTGTACTTATCTCATGTTTAAATTAATTTTTTGATATCTTTTATTGGATATTGGGAAGCTTGAATTGATTTTAGTAGAGTTCGTGCTGGTCTGTCTATATATTGAATTTTCTTGAAGGTGCTATAGCCAATCTGTCTAAAGCGCCAAAAGCTGCAAAAAATCAATTTTTCTACGATTACAATAGGTCGATAAAATAATTAAATATGAAAACTAGCCAAATGTAAATTACCTCATTAACAAAATTATAGGTATGGAAATCGCAAATTAAACGTGGTTCGTCGAGGCGATGTTCTCGGAAGTGCCGAAGAAATTAAGGAACTGTCACTTTCTGACAAATTATAGCACGCAAGTCGTTGACTTTCGCAAGCTGACCGTCCATCGTCGGAACTCATTACTGCATAATGCTGTGAATACGACGTAATAGGTAAATTAGTGGAGGTAGTCAACTTTAAATTGAATTTATTATTATAATAATTAGATTCAAATTATTATTGTCGTGAAGAATAAGTTACTCATTGTCTCTAAACATACAATTCATATATATCTATACAGAGTATTTGCAAGAAAAATCTGAAACGCTCGAAGTAAACTGTTGTTCACTTGAAACGCTTACGAAACATTTTTAGTTTAGATTTTAATGTACGTATCCCCAACACTAAAAAGATGTTTTACTGCGGTTTTCAAAATATTACGGCACATTTCATGATCTACCAACTAGGCTATCGGGTGCATACTTTGTATGCACAGGGTATCCAATTTTTTTATAAAATTTCATTTGCCCCTACAAAAAAAATTTTCCTTCATGTTTGTTATTTTTAAATAATTCCATGGCCATATCTGTGATTACAATGTACTGCATTGATACTATTGGCTTGCTTCATAACACTCCAGCTATGAGTTAGTACATTCAATACGTTTTTGATGTCGAACTACCGTGAAACCCTCAAATATTACTTGACTGAGGGCTCTTCCAATTCGACACCATGCTCTCAGACTAGAACTGTGCAATTCACAACACAATATAGATGAGGAATTAAAACGTCGTTATCTCAAACGAGTCTCAGTTTTATTTTTGAGGCCTTATTACTATACCTTTAAGATACCAAAAATGATATCCACTCTTCATCTGCTTCATCTCCAGATCAATGCTATTGCTAGATATATGCTGCTTATGAGACGTCCAAGGGACTGGCAAAATAATCATCATTAAACTTTCTCAGATAATTACCATGGGAACTCAGCGAACAATTACAATCCCATATATCAACCAGAAAACGATTACATCGATAAACAATGACAATAGTTTTCCAATTCGGATGTGAAGTCAAAAAAAGGATGCAAATATTCATGTTTTGAATATTTATGGCGTTCTGCCCTGGGAGGGAATCAAATTTATAAATTGGCTCATGCATATTGATAGACACCTGTTTCAACACCTGTGGCGACCATCGGATTTCCTATGGTAACATCGGTATGGGATATTTAAAATTAAGCTGGTAGGTTCATGAATGTCTTATTTTGGTGTATACCGGGCGTTCATGAAACCGACTACCGATTTGTTGGGGCTCTTTGAGTTAATTCGCTGTCAGTACTTAGATCGTCGAAAGTCACATCAACTTTCATATATTTTTGAATTCTAAGTAATGGCACTGGCTTCTCTTGCATATTTTGAAAAAATCGACTTCGTTACTTGGGCGCAAATTTTTTGTTATCGATACCGATTCTTTTAAGAATATAGAAGAGGAGGTGTTTGACATGCCGTATCACTGATGCGAAATATCGGAGGTCTGGCTTAAAAACCTGCTGAAGCGGTAAGGTAGGACTTTCTGGCCTAGGGTTCTATTTAATTTAAAAAATCCAAATGGCTATCATTTGGTCACAGATGCGCAATATTGAAATAATAGTCCACTCAAGGAGATAAAAATGTCTTTAGGAAGGTGATGATTTTCCACTGTTTCGCTATAACCCATCCATAGGATCATCATGATTTATAATGCAAGATACCTTCTAAATTCAAACAAATTTAGCGCTCAGTCTGTTTAAGAACAGTAATAAGAACAATAATTGAAAATATCAGGATAGCTAAGGTCAAGGTATCGATTTCGCCTGGCCGTGATGTAATTCAAAAAAACGAAGAAGCTGATGAACTGACAAGTAAAAGATCAAGCAAGAGTTAGTTTGGGTTAGTCTCGAAGGAAATACTCAGATGGATACGTATTCGCCACGTGGTGGACACCGAAAGTATTGGCAAACAGGTCAGGTCTAAGACAAAGCTTTAGACAAGGGTTTAGGTTAAAATAAGTAACTGAAGCTGATGGGAATTACCAAGCAAAAAATAGGGAAAGATATACCAGTCTTGGAAAATACGAAGGAGTCATTCTATGAAAGAAAATTTTACTTTCTTCTTTAGGCCTGTAGCATTTGCTGAACTTTGCAGTACAATTAAAGGCATTAAAAACAAACCCTCATCTGAGACAATTAACAACAAGCCATTCCAAAATGGGATTTTTCCAAACTGTCTTAAGACGCCAATAATTATTCCTTAGCATAAAAGAGGAGATAAAGACCAAGCTTCGAACCATCGCCCAATTGCACTCCTTCCCACATTATCAAAGATCATTGAAAGATCGGTAAAAAAAGGCTTCTATCTTTTCTCTCTAAATATAAAATAATTACTACCCATCAATTTCGATTTTTAAGTAACAAATGCACAAATGATGCTATGTTTTCCCTCTTTAATTATGTATACTCCAACCTGAACAACCGTCACTCTACAGCAACAATTTACTGTGATTTCTCTAAAGCTTTCGATTGTGTAAATCATAATATCTTGATACGTCGATGTCTTCTTGCAAGCCAATAGATTGCGGAGTACTCCAGACTCAAGGGTTCAGTACTAGGCCCTATTTTGTTTCTGCTGTTTATCAACGACATTGCTTGTCTGGACATTAGCGGTAAAGTCTATATCTTTGCAGACGATACTAGTTTCACTTGGAGCAACCCGGATATTATGGCGCTTCACAGAACTGAATCTAGTGACTTAATCACCATTAAATCATGTTGCGATTCTAATCTTTTGTGCCTCAACTTTTCTAAAACTAA
>MU186081.1:2035-13069 GCA_016904865.1 Pissodes strobi | reverse complement strand
ATGAGACCGGAAAGATTTTACTCAGAAAATAAATTCCATAGTAAAAAAAACGACGAGAAAGACAAACATTTTTCTTGGCAAAACTAGGGAACAACTAATAAATTATAGAAAGAAATTAAACATTTAGAATTTTTTGAATAAATAAATAAATTTGCAAAAGTTGCACTTCCTAAACGTTAAATCAATTCTGGGCAACTACTCTAATCGATATGGTTGTCATTCGCCAGAATTATTTCTCTTTTTGTAACATTACCCTCTAATATAGATAAAGCAAATAATTATAATAAGGGAATATAAAGTCTTAAAAGAAGTAATTAATAATGATCCCAAGTTGATCCAGAAAGATGGAGCTTAAAAAAGAGAGCTTATAAAATAAATCCGAAAGTCGAATCTTTGTAACAAGATTTTCAATATTTAAATATCGTACATTATGAGGCAAATACAAAATACAAAACACACATCGAGAGAAGCCAACATTTTTCTTGGACAAATATAAAGTAAACAAAAAATGCAGCGATGTATTGTGGAAAATCCTAAAAGAAACACAAATAAATTAAATGATGAAAAGATTAATAGGTGAAGTAATAAAATAACGAAACATATTATATAAAAAAGCAATACAAACAAAGAATGGACGATCTCCTCCATTCTTTGTTTGTATTGCTTTTTCATATAATATGTTTCGATGAACGATTTTACTCAGAAAAGAGATTCCATACTAGAAATATAAAACGACGAGAAAGGCAAATATTTTACTTGGAAAAACTAGATGAAACACAGACATAGTGTGAGGAGATGTGAAGCGTTCTTAGGAATAACTAATAAATTACAGAAAATAATAAGAATTATGAATTTTTAAATAAATAGATAAATTTGCAAAGTTGCATTTCCTAAACGTTAGACCAATTTTAGGTAACTACTCTAATCGACATTTCTTTTTTGTGGCATAACCGTCTAATATGGATGATGCAAATAATTATAGTAAGAAAATATGGAAAGTCCTAAAAGAAACAATTAATAATGATCCTAAATTGACCAAGAAAAAAAACCTTTAAAAATAACTGTTATAAAATAATTCCGAAAGAAATGATAATCCAATCTTTGTCAATTTTTCAGCCTATAAATATCGCACATTATGGGTAATACAAAGTAGAAAATGCACATCGAGAAAGGGAAAAATTTAATTGGACAAATATAAATTAAACAAAAATTACAGTAATGAATTGTGAAAGATCCTAAAAGCAACAATAAATAAATTAAATGATGATGACTAATATGTGAAGCAACAAAACAAGGAAATATATTATATAAAACAGCAATAAAAACAAAGAGTGGGGGAGATTTGAAACATTATATTTAGAAAAGAAATCCCATATTAGAAAAAAAGACGAGTAGGGCTAGATAAAACACAGAAATAGAGTAAGGGAATGTGAAACATCCTAAAAGGTACAGCTAATAAATTATATAAAATAATAAAAGAGTTAGGAATTTTTGATACTTGTAAAAACTAGATAAAATACAGAAATATAGTAAGAAAAAGTGAAACATTCTAAAAGGTACAGCTAATAAATTATACAAAATTATAAAAGAGTTAGGAATTTTTGATACTTGTAAAAACTAGATAAAACACAGAAATAGAGTAAGGAAATGTGAAACATTCTAAAAGGTACAGCTAATAAAGTATATAAAATAATAAAAGAGCTAGGAATTTTTGATTAAATAAATAACCTTATACACAGAACACAGAAATAGTATAAGCAGATGTGAAGCGTCCTTAAAGGAACAACTAATGAATTGTAGTAAATAATAAAAGGATTAGAATTTTTTTGAAAAAATAAATAAGGGTGCAAGAGTTGCATTTCCTAAAGGTAGATTAATTTTAGGTACCTAACTCGATATCATTGACAAGAATTATTTCTCTTGTTATGACATAACCATCTAATATAGATAAAGCAAATAATTATAAAAAGGACATATGGAAAGTCCTAAAAGAAATAATTAATAATGATCCCAAATTGACCCAGAAAGATGGAGCTGAAAAAATAGGGCTTATAATAAAAGGACTCCAACCTTTGTCAAGATTTTTATCCTATAAATATGGCACATTATGAGGCAATACAAAGTACAAAATACGCAACGAGAGAAGGAAAAATTTTACAAATATAAATTAAACAAAAATGCAGTAATGAATTGTAAAAAGTCCTTAAAGAAGCAACAAATAAATTAAAGCAAATATTAAAAGGTGAAGCATTAATACAAGGAAGCATATTATATAAAACAGCAATGAAAACAAGGAATGAAAGAGAGTGGAGACATTATACTCAGAGAAAAATCCCATAGTAGAAGAAAAAACGACGAGAAAGGCAAACATTTTACTTGGAGGAACTAGATGAAACACGGAAATAAATTATATAAAATAATTAAAAATTAGGAATTTTTGAATAAATAAATAGGTTTCTAAAAGTTGACTTTCCTAAACGCTAAGTTATTACTAGGCAACTACTCTACTCAATATGACAAAAATTCGCAAGAATTATTTCTCTTTTTGTGGCAGAGCTATCTAATATAGATAAAGCAAATAATTATAGTAAGAAAATATGGAAAGTCCTAAAAGAAATCACAAATAGACCAGAAATGGAGCTTATAAAATAAATCCGAAAGAAAAGGGACTCCAACCTTAGTCAATATTTTAAATCTATAGATATGATAACACAAAGTACAAAATATACAACGAGAGAAGCAAAAATTTCACTTGGACAAATACAAATTAAACAAAAAATGCAGTAATGAATTGTGAAAAGTCCTAAAAGAAACAACAAATAAATTAAAGCAAACATCAATAGAGTTGAGCTATTTTCAGCAAACCAATAAATAATAGACATTGATGAACAGATTAATAGGTGAAGCACTAAAACAACGATTCTTATATAAACAACAAGAAAAACAATGAACGGAAGAGATTGGAGATATTATACTCAGAACAGATATCCAATAGTAGAAAAAAAAAACGACGGGATGAAACACAGAATTAGAGTAAGGAAATGTGAAACATCCTAAAAGGAACAACGAAAAAATTATATGAAATAATAAAACAGTTAGGAATTTTTCATTAAATAAATAAGTTTACAAAAGTTGCATTTTCTAAACGTTAAATCGATAATAAGTAACTGCTCTACTTTAAATGGTTGACAAAATATTCATAAAAATTACTTAATTTTTTGCTCGATTTTTTGTGACATAAACATTTAATATAAATACAGCAATGAATAATTATAGTAAGAAAGTGTGGAAAGTCGTAAAAAATAACTAATAATGACCCCAAACTAACCCAGAAAATTAGAGCAACGGTAGATGTAAAAGCATTACTTAAAATATAAAAGAAACAAAATAATACAGTAATGATACATGAAAGGTCTTAAAAGAAATAAATTAAAGCAAACAATAAAACAACGAAACATATTATATAAAAAAAGCAACGAAACAAATTATATTGCTGATAACTAGCACTAAAGAGATTGGAGATAGATAGATTTTTTTTAAATAAAAGTAACACCTATCAAAAGAAATTGCAATGCAATAAAAGTGAATCAAAACCATTTCAAATATGACCTAAGCGAAATATATTTTTAAAATTTTCAAACAAATTGAATTTCGACAATTGTTAAGAGAGATAATAAAAATAAAGAATAATAAAAGGGATTAATGATCACATAAACACACATATCTTGAAATTGTCAATTAAAGTGGATCCATATCAGTAATTGACCGACGTATAGAAATTGAAAGAATTTCTGACAGATTGAAAATAACACGATTCCAATCCAAAATATAAGGTACTCCTACCATTAACAAAATTTTCATTCTATAAATATAGTACTACTAGGTAATTCTACTTGGTGATTGGATGAGACATAGCAAGCACTGACTCCAACTACTACCAGGAAAAATAAATGGCAAAAGATATGATAGAATAAACTTGGGTCATTGCAACACTGAGAAATTTCAGGTGAATGTATTTACTTATAGTATGCAATGTGAAAAATAAAGACATTTAGGGAACCATAAGACTATTACTTTTTGAAAAAAAAAAATTAATATATAAACAGGAAAACCTGTTTTTAACTACAAAAAAATTTGAGGTGTAACCTACAGAGAGCGCAAAGAAATATCATAATGTGACTCTACAGAAATAAAAATAAATGAAATCAACATTTTCAAAGAAGCTGATATAAGAAGCTTGGTAACAAAGTAAAAAACGGTTTATGAAGTTTTTTGCTATGAAATGAAAAAATAATTGCGAATTTTAAAATTTGTACTTAATCTATATCTATCTTCACATATTGAAAGTTATGCATAGGCTGAAAACAAAATTTCTGTCGAACGTAGCTCAACAGTTATAATTCATCTACTTCAGCTTTGATTCCCTCAATATTGATTTTTTTCTTTACTCGTATTATACAATGTTACAAATAAAGATTTGAGGAACTATATATTTCTTTAAGCATTATTTTTCCTCTACAACACAGAATTTTTGCACTCTACGCGCGTTTCATGGTTATCGCGCGCGTCGAGTGCAAAAATTCTGTTTCGATATTGTGGATGAAACTGTGTTGCAGTCCATTTTGCCAAAGATTCCAAACACCAGATTTTTTACTCAATCTATATCTATCGTTATATCGATAAGGATCGCCCCACCACCAAAATTGCCACGCGAACTTTTGCTGCGTTACTACAGTGCAGCTTAATTACATATAAACTTATACTATGTTAGCCTTCAATCCTTTGAATTATGGAAACACCATATAAGGGTGCTAGATGTTTATATATTCGCTACTCGACCCGTAATGTCTAATTTAGCATACATTATTGGAAAATTATCGATTTCGAATTAAATTGCACAATACTTCGTTTCCCACAAGTAGCAGCTCATTTACATAGAATAGATGATCGTACGGACTTTATTGCTTACGACATTTTATTTTCCTCGAAAGCAAAATGTAAGTTAATGGCTGTTTAACTTGTTTGTTTCTAATTAAATCCATCTTAATTCATTGCACAATCCTTGAAATGATGTTTGGGATTTTAATGAGGATTCTTTAGAAGATCGCAAGCTCTTCGATGAAACAGGAATCAGTCGATAGCAGTGACGTCTGGTGGTTAATTTTTTAATGCACTCACAAGGCAGAAAAATCAACCACAATCACCTAAAATGAACGAGGGTAAGTTCACATCATTCTTTGAGGGCAGACGATAAACATTCCAGAATAATTTTACAGAGCGACAATTGCGCCCAGTGTTTAAAGTCTAATTCACTCGTCATTCTTATGTGAAACTTGCCGCAGATTGTAATTGATATTGCTTTTGGTTTTTGATGGTACCAGGCAGTCTAGTACCTCAAGGTAACAGCCAAAATTTGTACGCTGGGCACGTGAGTGCATTGATTGTATCCTTTATCAATAACTATTAGCAAGTATAAATTAGTATAGGTACCTGACATTATGGACTTAACGCTTGACATATCGTTATTATGCTGGGCACGTTTACCATATTAAGAGGTACTAAATTTGTTTAATGAATAATAATAGTGTGATAATTTGTGCTACGTCCTTAAATCAAATATTTGTCTCTTAACTGAAGCATTGGCACTGAAGAATAACTTGTTGACATGCCAAAAACCGAGAGCATGTATCACAAGATCAAACGTTGATATGTGCTAGTTATTATCATTATAATTTTTCTTCTCCATAGAGTTCATCCATTTTTAATGCGAGGTGCAATTCAGTCAAGTTTCATTCTAATCAGCCTTTGTTTCCATTAAATTCACTCATTAAATGTGCTCTTTAGGTCTTCCATAGATTAACTGCATCTTGCATCTCACTGCTAGTAAATTTTCACTACTTTAGCTGGGTTATGCTCATCTGTGCGAGTCGCTTGTTGTAACTTAAGCCCTTGTCTCAAACTTTGTCCTAGACATGGCCTTTTCTGCAAATGTTTTTGTATTCACCACATGGTGAATCTGTATCCATCTGAGTGTTTTGCTTCGAGCGAGGTGCTGGTTATGGTTTTGTATATACCCATGCAGATCGTCTTCTTGCGAGTTCATCAGATTCTTCATTTCCTTGAATTACACTATGGCCAAGCAGCTAAAGCAGCTTTATTATACCACTTTGTTGCGTCAGACGTCTGAATTAAAAGAAGGATCGTACAGCAATAATTTTTCTCAATCTGTCATACTATTCGAAATTCTCATGAAAATATAGGAGAAGTAAAAAGTACAAAAAAGTGTATGTTATTTTGCGACTAGAAGGAAAGCGTGAAGTAATGGCAAAATTCTCTTCGATAGAATAGCTCCCTCATACTTTCCAGGACAAGTATAATTTCCCTATTTCAGCTGGGCAATGCCCATCTACGTGATTCGCTTGTTATAACCTACAAGGCTCTGTAGACGTGGCCTGCCATTATTTTCGGTATTTACCACGCGGATGATATATATATATCCACCTGAGTATTTCGCTCCGAGGTGCTTGTTCTGCTTCTGTATGTACCTATGCTGATCACCTTCTTGTCAGTTCACCAGCTTCTTCGTTTTGTTGAATTAAGCTATGGCCAGGGACTCAAAAAACATACTCACCTTGCCTCATCACCAAATCCTTTGTTTTCTTGAATTACACTCTAGCCAGGCAGGCACTCAACGATTCGTTGAGTGCCTGCCTGGCCAAAGTGTACTGTTTGGTTTTACCAGACGTTTGAATTACTAAGTTCTTTAAGGATTTTACGAATATCACAGTAATGAAACTTGACTTCTGGCATGGCAGTGTTGATGTTCGATAAGGTGGAGAGAACCTTGCCTTGGGGGGACGTCTAAGATAGAGTGCGATGAAAACATTTTGGCGAGCATGTTTGCTTTTTCCTTGGCTGTAGTCGCCGTGATGCCACGTTCATCTGTCAAAGGTGAGAGAGACGTTTTTGTAAAGTTATTACTTACGGCCTTGGCTACCGACCAGAAATTCCTGGAGCCACTGGGGCATTGCAAAAGTTTATTCCTGATCCTTTGATTGTGATTGTTCTTAGTTTCGTCGATCACATGTTTGCATTCGTTTCTCGGTTCGACAAAATAATTGCGATTTTCAGCGGTCTGACTTTGCTGCCAGTCCTTGTAGGCTTGCTGTTTCCTACCTACAGCTCTTTCGCATCTTCTGTCTAACCAGGGCTTTCCTTTTGACGGTAACTTGATGGAATTTAGAACGTACGCTTCCATTCCTGAGGAGATTACTTGCGTGATCTCTCCGCAGCAGACTGACGGATCGTCAGTACCAAAGCAGACGTCGAACCAAGGGAAATCTAGGTATAACTCCCTTAGATCATCCCAGTTTGCAGAATTTTAATGCCAGATTTTGCGAGGCAATGGTGGATCCTTCTGTAGAGGTGGCAATTCGCAAAGCGTTGTAATAAGTTTGTTGTCGGAAGTACCTAATAACGGACTAACTGTAATTGTGTACTGGTCAGGATTGGTGGTTAGAAAAAAACCCAGGAGGGCGGCGAATTCGCCCCTCTCTGAGATTCGAGTTGGTTCGTTTACAAGTAGAGTAAGCCCGCAGCTGATGGCAAATGCTTCAGCTTGACTACCTTCGTTGTCGGTCTTGTTGTAATGTTTGAGCCAGATGGTGTTGTGGGCATTGAAGTGTCCCAGAACGATTATATCGGAATTGGGGTGATCGATCTGTATTGAGTCAAAAGTGATAGCTAGTGTTGTAAAAAAGCTTTGGTAGGCTCTATCGCTCGACGGAGTTGGATGCCATCAAAGCAAGGTTAAGAAAAGAAGTCAGACCATCTGATGAGAGAGCTGAAGGGCAAGAAGACGGGAATCAAGGGGAAGATCAAAACAATGAAATACAAAATGATAACATAGAAAATGAAGGTGTGGCAGCAGGTGAAGAACAGACAGGTAGTGAAGAGGAAGCGGAAAACAGGAAGGCGATACTGAGATCAGAAATGCAGAGCAACTTAATAAAATATAATGGTATTCCAATAGAAAATCGCCCAAAAATCCTGAAATTAATATGCAATAAGAATATCTTAAGCACAACAAGATGTGTGAATACCATATTAGGAGAAATAACGAATACAATAACTAGTATTGAGGATACTTACCACTTTCTCTATGCGGCTGCAAAGACTGTCTGTGAGGCACACGGAGTAGACCTGGAAAAAAGTAAAAACAAAATTAATCAAAAGGGAAGAACACCAAGAGAAACGGACTGTCCCCCATGGCGACGAAGGATAGAGACCAATATAAATAAAACAAGAACGAAATTGGGTATACTCACCGAGTTCATAAAATACCAGGGAAGACCGTCAGTCCGGGTAAGCAAGAAGGCGGAAAAAATACTTAAGGATGCCAAAATTTCAATAAATACTCCAAATTACCAGCAGGAAATCCACCTATTTTGTGACCGATTAAAACAAAAGGTGGCTGTCCTAGGTGCACGCATAAGGAGATACAATCAGGCTAAAAAGAAGCGAGATCAATTAAAGTTATTCGAACAAAACCAAAAGCAGTTTTACCGAAATCTTGAAAACCAGAATATAAACTGCTCTACCTGCCCGAGTGAAACCGATATGCTTAATTACTGGAATGGTATCTGGGGAAAGACAGAAAGACATGAAAATTCATACTGGCTGGAAGAAGAAAAACGAAGAACTCGTCAACTAGAGGATATGCCAGACATCACCTTTTCAAAAGCTTGTATAGCAAACGCAATCAACAAAGCACCGAACTGGAAAGCTCCAGGGCCTGACGGAATCCATAACTTCTGGTTGAAGAAATTTACAGCAATCCACGGGATCATGGCTAAGCAATTCCAGGAGATTCTTGAACACCCTGAGAAGCTTCCAAAAATGATGTGCGGAGGAGTAACATATATGCTACCGAAAAAGGAAAATGCAGCAAACCCCCAAGACTATCGCCCAATAACATGTTTATCAAATATTTACAAACTGCTGACAAAACTCCTGTGTACCAAAATAACAGAACATCTGGATAAACACCATGTTGTGGCCACAGAACAAAATGGATGCAGAGCAGGATCAAAGGGAAGTAAAGAGCTTCTAATAATAGACAATGTAGTAGGGAAACAGGCAAAAAATAAACTGAGAAACCTATCGGTAGCCTGGATAGATTATAAGAAAGCGTATGACTCAGTCCCTCATTCATGGCTGACAGAGGTACTCAGACTGTATAAAATCAATTATAAAATAGTTAACCTACTACAGCAAGCCATGGCAGATTGGAACACAACACTGATAGTTAAGGGCGATGAACTCTCTTATAAATCGGCGCCAGTCCAAATAAAAACCGGCATTTACCAGGGTGACAGCCTAAGCCCGATATGGTTTTGTTTGGCGTTGAACCCGTTAAGTAGCATGCTAAAAAACAGCCCGTATGGATATAAAATCACAAACAGAAATGAGACGCGTCTATCCCATTTAATGTACATGGACGACCTAAAAATATACGCCACTAGTAAAGACCAATTACAAAGTATGCTGGAAATGGTGTCAAGATTCAGTAAGGACATTAAAATGGAGTTCGGTCTCACCAAATGCGCTACATTACACCTAAAACGAGGAAAATGCACAGCCTTACCGAACCTGCGACTATTAGATGACACGGAAATAGAAACTCTAAGTGCCCCAGCTTACAAATATTTAGGAATGCTCCAAACTGGGCACATTCAAGATAAAGCAATGAGAGCGAAAACAAGAGATCTCTATCTCAAGCGTGTAAAAGCAGTGGCTAAGACATACTTACCAGCTAAACATAAGATTCAAGCCATTAATGCTTGGGCTGTGCCTATCCTGACTTACACTTATGGCGTTATAAAATGGTCAAACACAGACTTACAGGAATTGGACAGGTCCACCAGACGAATGCTCACCCAGCATAGAATGCTCCATCCTTCTTCTTCGACCTCTAGATTATACCTACCGAGAACCAATGGAGGACGCGGACTGCTGAACGTTGAGAGCACCTGCAATAAAGAAAAATATAAATTAGCAAACTATTTTAGAAATAAAGATACTGCACTCCATCAAGCGGTCGTAAGTATTGATGTGGCATATTCACCAATAAACCTAGCGCAGGACCTTGAAGAGCTGACCATCCCCACAGCCCAACAGACTTTAGCAGAAATTAAGGGAATGAGTCTGCATGGAAGATATTTTAATGACTTGGAAACCGACAGTGTAGATAAAGAAGCTTCTTTGAGTTATCTTAACACAGGCTCATTAACAGGAGAAACAGAAGGCTTTATCTGCGCTATACAAGAACAGGTAGTAAGTACTAGAGCGTACAGGAAAAATATACTTAAAGAAAACATGACGTCGGATAAATGCAGACTTTGTCAGAAAACCGCTGAATCAATACAGCATATAAGCTCGGGATGCTCCATGTTGGCGCCAACTGATTATACAGAGAGACATAACAACATAGCCTCCATCCTCCATTCGCACATAGCAAAAAACGCAAACTTGATAAGCGAAGTAAAACCTTATTATAAAAGTCATCCGCCACCCCTGCTTGAAAACAATAACTGCAAATTATATTGGGATGTTCAAATGGAAACAGATCGACCAGTCACACACAATAAACCGGACATTATATGGATTATAACAAAGGAAAGGAAAGCCACCATAATAGATATTGCAGTCCCCCTAGACCAGAATATCCAGAAAACGTTCAGTGAAAAACTACTGAAATATCAGGACTTGGCATACGATCTAAAGAACACCTATCAACTAAAAGAAGTAGTGATACTTCCCTTCGTGATCTCTTGCAATGGAATTGTTCACAAAGAGTTCCGAAACAACTTAAAAAAACTCGACATTGGAGAGCACACTGTAGAGCAATGTGTTAAAGCGGCGATTCTTGGGACAGTGAGAGTGGTCAGAAAGACTCTCAATAAGCCTTGAACAAATATGTTCCGGCATAGAGACAATACCGAATCAATCGAGATTAAAAAAAAAAAAAAAAAA
>MU186080.1:122218-168403 GCA_016904865.1 Pissodes strobi | reverse complement strand
CTGATGGTCATTGAAAGTCCAATGATAATTTTTGGGGGGGAATTTGTATATAAAGAAAATATATTTATGCAAGGGGAGCTATAGTTTTTTCATTAAAGTAAGGGCGCTTTGTCTAATGCGTATTAGGTTATTGCAGGATTCAATTACCGGGCTACCAGTCCTATTACCGGGCTACCAGTTCTATTACCGGGCTACAAGATCTTTCTCCGGACCAATTCAATCACTTGGCTATAGATCCTAGCTCCAGGCTACACTAGAGCCAATCTTATCTCCGGGTCAATTTTATTGCCGAGTTCTCTGCCGGTTCTACCCTCAGGGCCAGTGCCATAGCAGTACCAACAGGTGCCCAGCGCCTCCACCAGAGTTCGCCCGGATCTAAGTGGTATCGTACAAAACCTTAAGTTTATTTAATCATTTTTTTTTCTGTCCGACTGATAAAATCGCTCTTATTACTTTAATATAAATCCAGCATTGACCGCCAAGCTCTAAAATAGCTCTCAATAGCTTTATTTTTCATTTATTCATTTGTTTATCTGACCAATTAATATAATCGCTCTTAATTTTCCTTTTTTTAATATAAAGCAAGCATTGACAGTCAAGCTATAAGATAGTTTTCAATAATTTAATATTTAATTATTGTGGCCATTTAACACTACCTAATATTATTGCTATATTTATAATTGGTGCAGCTATTAGCACGCATACATATATGTAATTAGCTTAGGTAAAATCAAAAATCACTTCGGATTGTAGTATTTAGTCCATTTAGTTGTAAGGCATACAGTACCGAGTGTTAACAACAGAATTGGTCTCCGTACAATCTCCATATTGTACTCTATTTATCAATTACTCTAATAGTCATTTGACATTCCTTTGTCTTTAAAATTGCAATTTTTACTGTAGGATAGTTACTGTGTTTAAAAAAACGAACTTGGAGCAAATATATTGTTCCTTCAATTTTAGATTGTGTTTTCTTTATTAGGTTAGGGATTGAGTTTCTTTGTTTGATAAGCTTACCTAGCAACCCTGTACAACACCAGCGGAGCCTTTTCAGTTTAGTTGGGAAAAACTGGTACCGCTCTACGACCCCACTACCGGGGCCGGGCATTGTAACACGATTCTCCGGTGCTAGGTATGTTTTTAAATATAATTTTTACTTTTAACTTCAATAAGAAAAACGTGTTGCACACTTTCGCGCCCTCAATCAGAGTTACTGATTGCCAATTTTTCTTCGCCTAGTAATCGAAACGCCAAGTTAGAAAGCACATTATTTGAGTAAAGTCCAGGCAATGCGAATGATTAATATACAGGGTTGTTCAATTTAAATTGCAAAAATACTAATACTTTTTAGTAAAAGCGGCAGCACTGCATGACTGAAAATATTTTATTAAAGCTGCCAAATATTCAAAGTGATCCATTTCCTAGTTCTTCATAAAAGTCTAATAGGCCACGCAGTGTCAATAATTATCCTGTATAAAACTGTATGAAACAAATGCGCTTAAAATCCCTAGCATTAAAAAATTATTTTTAGTGGCTTAATCATAAAAAAATATAAAAAATGCAAAAAAGTCAGTGGCGTAAATTTTTTTCGACAAAAATATTCGACGAGGTGCCTTCGGGGACGCCACTGGACTTGATAATTTTAATCTATTTAAAGAAAAATTAGCCCCTTATCACTGTAAATAACGCTGCCAAATTTCAACAAAATCGGACAAAGGACATTTAAGATATTTTAAAAAAGCCGATTTTTTTTTAAAGTTCAACACTCTGTATCTTGAAAACTAAGCATTTCCGGACCTACGTTTATATCAACTTTTTTTCTTATTTTTGGATGACGAATCTCTGTTTTTTTAAACACCCTGTATATGAAGTATCAAGTTGAAGATTTACTAAACTGGATTGCCTATAGCTAAAATTACCTGAAACAACTGATTCTTTGAAATATATATTCCGTATTCATATTCCAAAAATGCTGAAAGCAATTGTAAATATCATTAACAAAAATATTAAAATGCAGTGTCGATAAATTATGTTCACCTTTCCTGATGTTACTTCAATCACCATAAATTCAAACTTATTTTGTTTTCATATATTTGTCTTTTGTGTGGTAAATAGGATTCAATCCACTATAATAGCATTGGAAATAATTCATATTTAAAGAGCTTACCCAACAGAAACTCATGATCGATTAAAGTTGGGTAAGTCCGCGTCATAAACATAATTTCCTAAAGTCCTAACAATATAGGTATTCTGAATACATCAATAGGTTTAGCTTTATGCTTCATCAGTAGAATGAATGTGCATTTATTTGCTGGTTGATGGATGTTAATTAAGTGCATTTGTTTTTTTGTTAATTCTTGTATATTCGTCTAAATGTTCCGAGCTAGCCCTTAAACCGCCAGCCGAGTTTTCAAAATCTTGTAAGTGATGATTTTCTTACTAAAAGTAAATATAATTTGATACGGGTTCAACATGCATATAAGTAAATTAGCGAACAGAAATGAATCTAAAATCATTTATATGGTCTATTTTTCAATATATCGAAATTAACGATCTACAGAATTAATCTAAAATCGCGTGATAATCCTACGGGGAGGATATTTAGGTAATGAACTTAATATAAATGTATACTTCTATCATAATTCGGTTGAAGAAAGGTATTTCGAAAAACATTCAAAGCATGTGATGATACCCTTTAATTAAGGCGGAAACCTTTGGGTATATAGACGCTTGTTAAATATTTAATTTAACGGCAGGTGCTAAAAGTATAGTATTTTATAAGAATAGTGAATACACGACTTTGCTAGAACATACAGGATACAATAAGCTGTTGAAAATAAAGGATAAAAATAAAAATAGTGCAACGACAAATTAGAAAATATCCTGTATATTTAATTAGGCATGACGTCCTTCATTTCCTTCAAATTAAGAATATAGCAGATACTAACTTTTTCAAGTAAATTTTACCGTATTCTTAGCTTTGGCAAGGAGTCAGTCGGTTTGTTATAGTTAAGTCCAGATAAGAGAGAAATATCTCAATTATTTTTGAAATTATCTGATTTTACACATGTTTTTACCTACGTTGGGGTTTGGAACCTTCGGCAACATGCACTAAAACAGAGTTTTATCCACAATACCGAAACAGAATATTTGCACTCGAGACGCGTTTAATCATCTCCTCATGATGCTAACATGGTTAGCGAAACGCGCGTCGAGTGAAAATATTCTGTTTCGGTATTGTGGATAAAACTCTGTTTTAACACATGTTTTTGTTTCAGTGCATACATTTTGTTTCCAAACAGCAAGGGACATGTCAACTTTGTTTATTTAACATAATATACCACATTATTTAATGATTTAGAATTCTCTATTATTTTTTTTTATTATAATATATCGTACACCATTTCCTGGATTACAGCAAGGCTTTTTACACGGTCCAGTGGAGTCAGCTGTGCTAAACGAAATGGCAGTATTCAAACATATTGTCCATTAAGGTCACTGTAAGATAACAATATGGTCATAATAGAGGGTGAACACTCTGAAATTAAAATTTGAAAAGATGTCAGACAAGGTTGTATTCATTCCCCAACACTTTTAACTGCTGGGGTGCATGGATCATTGGAAAGGTCTTGGAGGATTGGGAGGGTGGAGTCTCTGTTGGAGAAAAAATATATCAAAAAGGCGATACGCCGACAATACACTTACAATGGCCAAGGACGAATCAGAAATGTATGAACGTCTACTGTGCATAGAGGAAGCAAGCCTAGTATCTAGTCTACGAATAAACAGATCAAAATGATGTCTTATGATAATGGACAGAGCCAAGACATTACCGCCTTTACGGCTCATTAACGACATCGAAATAAGCGATCATGTTTTCTACGTCGGCGCACGACACAGGGGGGTCTGAATCCAAAATAAAGCGAGAATTGGAATGGCCAAGGAAGCTTGGGGCAGGCTGGTAAAAATATGGAAGGACTGCAAAATTCACAAAAAAAGACGATAACAATACTAATAACAGCACTAGTCTTCCCCATAGCAAGTTATGTGTTAGAATCATGGACTATAATATCATGAAGACATGACCGCCAGTCTATTTGAAAAATGGTTTACGGAACAATGGCTGCCGAATGTTATTGTAATGGACAATGCATCGTATCATACCCGCCTTCATACCAAAGTTCCCAATAGCAGTAATAAAAAGGACGATATTCTTAAATTCATGGAGAGCAAAAATATGGAAATTCCTCAAAACGCGACAAAAAAGTATTATTGGAAGCTATTAAAAAAAAGAACGTTACAAAAGAGTATGTCATTGACAAATTATGCGAAGCACATGGTCATACTACTTTGCGGCTTCCCCCTATTACCGCGTATGTAATCCAATTGAGATGATGTTGGCTGCTATCAAGAAAAACTTAGAAAATACAATTCATCGCCAACTAACAGTGATTTCGTACTAGGAAATATAAGGACAGCAATTGATGAAGTAAACGCAAGTGGCATTTGGATGAAGTGTGTCCGTCATATTATAGAAAAGGAAGGCGAATATTGTATTTTACCGGTCATTGACCCCATAATAATAACACCAAATTCAGATTCCAGCTCTGCCGATTCAGGTAGTGACTTTTCATGAATTTCTCAGGTGAGTGAAACAAAATCATATACCTAATCCTACATTTTCTCATTAACTTTTTATGTAATGCTGACATAAAAAAGGAACATTTAAAATTCAATTATGCTAGCAATCAAGCAAACGTTGTTTAAAATATTATGTATTATACCTGTGTATAATTATGAAAAATATAATTAATTCAATATTTTTCCATTTCTACTGCCACGCCTATGCAGAATTATTGAAAGTAAATTCCGGCTGTCAATTGAGTTTTGATTTATTGCTGCTTACACTGACTTCGTATAGATTTTAACTAATAGTTCAAGTACCCTTATTGATTTGATATTGTCTAGTGGTCTGGATATAGTCTGTGATGCTGGAATATTAAAGATGGAAGATGTATCGGATCATTATTTGGTCCACTGCATAGTTAAATTATGTAAGTTAAAGTCAAAACTTACATAGATTTTTCTTCTTTTGACTACGGCGACTTTTAATATGACCTAAATATGATATACGCTTGTTTGGGCTGGATGATGTTGACGAAATGGTCGAGTTTTTTAATCGGAACGTATTGACTCTGTGAAATAAACATGCACATTTTAAAACAGCTAAAATAACTGAAAACTTAAAATTTATGACAAAGCTGAAAATATTAGCTTAATCAAAACACAAATCCTTGAAATCTGGGAATTCTTGGCTTGAATTTAAGAAACATGGTTAATATGTCTGTTAAGTCGAAAAAAGGGCCTTTCTACAGCATGCATTTCGTACCGATCCAAGAAATTTCTGGCGCACGTTTAAATATTTGAATGTCGGAGACGGGAAGCCCGCAGATGATTCCATGTTTAATGATTTCCAGGCAACAGATTTGAATGATAATTTTATTAATAAGGCTCTTATAAATGAAAATTATCGATCTAAATATTTTCTTGATGCCAATATCAGCCATTTCATTTTTAAATCTGCCCAATCCGAGGACGTAGAGAGAATGATTTATAAACTTAAATCAAATGCTACAGGTTCTGATGGATTGAGTTTAAAGATGCTTTTAAATTTAATTCCTACTCTTGCACTTCACATTACTTACATTTTTAATAAATGCTTATTGAATGGCAAATTTCCTGAACTTTGGAAGGAGGCTACTGTCACTTCTGTACCTAAAAGTTCAAATCCTGGCATCTTAAATTACTATCGCCCTATTAGTATCGTTACCAACCTTGTCTAAAAAATTGTAAATGAGCAACTTAATACTTTCTGAAACCAGAATCAGGTATTGCCAAGTATCCAGTCAGGTTTCGAGGTCTAATCAGAGCACTTCTACTGCTCTCTTGAAAGCGACTGACGATATTTTTCACTCGTGTGATAAGGGTAAAAACTCCATTTTAATTTTATTGGATTACAGCAAAGTATTCGACACCTTATATCATGACCTAATGAAAATAAAGTTGAGATTTTTTGGTTTGGGAGATCAGGCACTCAATTTTTTTACGGGTTGCTTTTTTAATAGGCGCCAACGAGTATTATACAATACTATTTGTTCAGACTTCGAACACGTGTTAAGAGGTGTTCCACAAGGGAGTATACTGGGTCCGATCATGTTTTCTTTATATACCCCAGATTTCAGCAATATTCTTCATAACTGTTCTTCTCACCAATATGCTGATAATACTCAGCTATATTTATCCATTGTATACCCTGAGTTGGATATCGCTATTTTTTTTTATTTTATTTTATTTTTTTATTTCGTAATTGCTCACAGCAGCCATCGAAAGATGGGTTTACACGTCAAAATATGTATAAAAAACTAACAATATCACATTTTAAAACTTATTTCATATGCAAGAATAAGATATACTTTATGCACATGTTTTATGAAAACAAAGCAACATCCTTATCATTTAAGTATTCCTGAACCGAGTAGTAGGCCTTACCAACCAGAAATTTTTTAATTCTAATTTTAAATAGTTTAAAATTCAATGATTTTATTTGTTCCGGTAATTTGTTAAAAGCACAGATGCCGGCATAATCAGGTGATTTTTCAAACTTCGTTAATTTGTGCATAGGTATTGATAATTTATTTGCATTTCTGGTTGGATATGCGTGAGTACAAGAGTTTTTTATATATTTATGTTCGTTTGATTTTACATATAATAGCAACTTGTAAATATATATACAAGGGAAAGTCATTATTTTCTTGGAATAAAAATATGGTTTGCAACTATCTGTTGGCTGGAGTCCATACATAAGACGCAAAATACGCTTTTGTGCTACAAAAACGCGGTTGGATTCTATGGAATTTCCCCATAAAATGATATTATAGTTTAGATGGCAGTATACTAGTGAATAATAAACATTTAAAAGTGATTCCTCATCAAGTATTTGCCTAAGTTGAGTTAAAGCGTAATATGCGCAACTACATCTCTTTGAAACATGCTCTATATGATGTTCCCATGTTAAAAGTGGATCAATATATAGTCCCAAAAACTTGCTATTGTTCGAAGCCTGGATAACATCTACTTCAGTAGTTACAGTACTAATCCGACATCGAAAGTTCATGTACACAGTCTTTTGTAAATTTAATATTAAATTGTTCCTTTTACACCAATGATCAAAATCTTTTATGACACTTTTGATTAATTCCCCAAGTTCATCACGATTCCCGGCTGAGACCACTACCGATGAGTCATCAGCAAACATGACAACCCTGCCGTGTTCAATATAGTTTGGCATATCATTAATAAAAAGTAGGAACAGCAGAGGTCCCAACACGGATCCCTGAGGAACACCCATATCTACGTCTTTCATGTTGGAGCACTTATTATCTACACGAACATAAAATTTCCTATCGGTAAGGTATGACGCTAGTACATTTAACATGCCGCCTCTTATTCCATTCTCCGATAATTTCTCCAAAACAAAACTTACATCCAACGTATCAAAAGCGCGTGACAAGTCAAAAAAGAGACCCGCAACACAACGCCCATCATCCAAGTGTTTATAAACCACCTGCATAAACTCGCAAGCGGCACTCTCCGTCGACCTGCCCACACGGAAACCATGCTGAGCCATCGAAAATATATGGTTCTTGTCCAAAAAATCTACAATACGGTTATAATATACTCTTTCAAAAATTTTCGATAAAGTATTTAAGATAGTTATGGGCCTATAATTTTCGGCACAAGTTTTTTCATCTTTTTTATGAATTGGTATGACTTTCCCTATTTTTAGATGGTCTGGAAAAACTCCAGTCTCTACCGATTTATTTATTAAATAAGCCAGTGGTCCAGCAATAGAATGCTTGACAGTTTTTAGGATCAACACAGGTATATTGTCATAACCAACACTTTTTTTATTTTTCGTTTGCGTTATTATTGATAATATTTCGTTACTATCACAAGGCTGAAAAAAGAAACTGTGACCAATTCTCTGAGCAGGTAGTGTACACTGTGTTGACATTTCACCAGAAAATTTTTCATACAATTTTTTATGTGTTATTTCGGAGAAAAACGAAGAAAAGTGCTCCGCCACTTGTAATGGGTCAGTTATTTCATTAGAGTTAACGTTTAATTTTATTTTAGATTTTTCCTTTATTTTGCCTTGACTATTATTTACGATTGACCATATTGTTTTTTGTTTATTGTCACTTCGTGCAATAAGATTACAGTTGTATTCTTTTTTTGCTGATCTTACTAGACTGTTGTATTCCTTTTTTTGGTGTTTGTAAATAGAATGTATATGTGGATCATCAACTGTTTTTGTTAAATAGAAAAGGTTTTTTAATTCTTGACTCATGTTTAATATATTTGGAGATAACCATTCTTTTTTATCAACAAAGATGTTAGATTTTATTTGCTTTAGTGGGCAGTTTACATTGATGCCAAAGTTAATATTTAGTAAGAATTCAGAAAATGCCTTATTTATGTCAGAGCCAGCATTATACATATCTTGAAAATCTAGATTTATCATATGTTGTCTGAGCATACTTAAATTATACTCTGATGTACTCCTATAATAATCACAGTCTCTTCCCTCATTAGTAATATTATTCTGCGTTTTATTAATTTTGATTACAGCAACCATCGCAAGATGGTCACCCAAGTTTGGTTGTATTACGTAATCCTTAATATTAGATGCTTTATTATTACTCAGAATGTAGTCCAATTTGCTACTAATCAGTACATTATTAACATAAACTACACGAGTTGGTTCCCTACTACTCAGTTCTAAGTCAAAGCTAAAAATAAGATCATCAAGCATTTTTTTATCTCTGGTATTATTTAAATAATTTATATTGACGTCTCCACAGAGGTATATATATTTGGTTATCGTTAGACAGTACAACATAAGTTCGTAAAGCTGTGTGAAAAATAAAGTCAGATCCGCTTTCGGAGAACGATAAATACTCAATATCACATACTTACAGTTTCCACAAACAAATTTAATAGCACAACACTCAAAAACAAATTCCTGGACAAACCTACTGCAGTCAACCATACTTATCTCCAAATTATTGTCCTTTTTGGTAAATATTAGGGAACCTCCATGTTCAGCTTCCTTTCTTGCAAATTGTGCAGAAATTTCATATCCTGGCACACAAACGGCATTGAGACCATCCTCAGTGCACCAGTGTTCTTGTATACACATAATATCGGGACCTTCTTCTGCAGTAAGCACTTCCAGACGCTGCAGTTTATTTGTAATGCATTGCACATTTACACTAATTATTTTAATATTTGATATTTTATTATCTTCGTTGCTGGTTCCTGTCAAACTTTTTCTGTTTCCACTGATATTTAGGTCTATTTGTCTCAGTTGACCGTAGAGGGTGTGAACGAAAAAATTTAAATTTCTTCACAGCAACATCTCGGGGCCAAGTAGAGCTATTATTTAATTCCTCCAACAAGGAAATGTCTGCTCCTACTTTAAAGGAGATTGTAATAGCATCTTCCCGGATAGGAAGTGGTTCTACACTAAATTTTTTTTCGGGAAATTTTTTTATTAAGTAACGTTCAATTTGTTCTGGCTTTGTTCCCCGTTGGACATGACCAACATAAAGCCATGCCTTCCTGGTCGCAGCTGCAAAAGAGTCTGGATTATCTGGATTCTCAGTTTCTAGGGCAGTTTCACTACTTCCCCAAACAACATTATTTTTTGCTTTATTGTCGTTTTCTTGAGAGAATTTTTTAAAGTTTTTATTGTCAGAATTTGAACTTCCGGCAACGTCGCAATTTTTACCGATATATTCTCTGTTTTCTAATATATGATTGTTATTCTTAAGCAAATTAATTAACATTTCCTGGTTGGAAATGGTACGTTCTAGCTCTTTCACAAGCCTTGCTGATGCTTCTGCCTCACACTTGGCTATTTTTAAGTCGCATTTTAGCGACATTATAGATATTTCCATTTGTAGGTTAGGATTTCCTATGGGCTGTTGCTCGCTATTTGCATCAACAGATTCGCAACACTTTTCACTTTCCACACATTTTTTAACTTCCTCGCTTATTTCTACACCTTGAGGCACTTTTTTATCAATTATTATTTTTATTAGGTCGGATTTTTTTAATTTATTTAACTCGTTCTCCAAAAACACGCGACGCGCCATGTTGCCACAGACAATGCCAATGCTGATTTACGCTCACTAGCAAAAGTCCATCGTCTTGTTTTAAACGAGAGCAAAACACAGGTAACTGTTTTTGGGTAGAATAGATAACAAATTAAGTCGCATCCAAATTTTAATGTTACTTCAAATGGCCTTATTTTAGATCCTGTAGTCGTTTCTTGGAATTTTGGATTCTTTATTGATAATGATCTGAGGTTTGAAAGTCATCTTTCCTATCTTATTCAAAAAACTTATAGTTTTTTGAATACTCCTGCAAATTATGTTTGACTGATTTCTTGGCCTTGTCGCACCTGTGTTTCTGCAGCACTATCTTCCCGCCAGCACTATCTTCCCGCCAGCACTTGCACAGAGATATTGAGTCTTTAAAGATTGAAAAATGGTTGTATTCGTTTTAGTTATAATCTGCGGAAGTTTGACCACGTCTCTGCAAGTTTCTCGCACTCTGGCTGGCTTAATGTCGAGGATCGTTTTCGAATGCAGTTTCTCAATATAAAATTTAAATTAATTTTCTTTCAAGAGCCCTCATATCTCTCTGAAAAGCTTATATGAATCTCGGACGTTCATCGTCGAAATTCACGTTTTAATAATATGTTTAGTGTTCTGAAGCATTGCTCGGGAGTAACGCTGCAAAACGCTTTAATGGACTTCTTCTAAGTGTTAGATAGTGCCCTAGTCCGGAGGTGTTCCGTCGGGGTGTGAGGAAGTTCTTTAGACCACAGAGAAACTTAACTTTTTAGTGATTCTTGCGTGATATTGCTATGTAAGTGCAACATACATATTGTTACTCTCGTTCATATTTAGTTTTTGTTTTTATTTTAGTTTAGGTAAAGTGTTTTACCATTTTATATTGAGGGATTTTATAAGATCAACTGTGTTGGACAACGTTATTAGTATATTTGAAACACGGTTCTTAATTAAATTCATCACAAAATTAAATTCTCTTTACTCGGTGCACAAAGAATTTGCGCTACTGCACTTTTGATAATTTATTTCAAAGGAACGTTTACATAGTTGACTATTATTGTTTTATGTTAGATTTTTAACTAATTCCAAACATTTTCGAATATTTGTAAATCTTAATTTCAACATACTTATAAATGTATTGTTTTCAACACTATTATCTTCTGTTGGCTATCTTGAGGTTGTGTTTTAAGAAATTATGTGCTAACTCCGTGAGAAAAAGCAAAACAGAATCAAATCAATAATGACGTTCAAATGGCTGTTTTTATATTGCGGCATTTAGGGGTAAATCTAATTTGTTGACCATCTAAAAATCATGTTGACCAGTCCCTTTTGCAGAAGGTACGGCGACCAAATTTCCTACAAATGATGCTACTCGATAAGATGCTTCTGCTACCAACCCTAACCACCCCCCAACCCCCTCCAGAATTCCACTTCCCTCTTGCACATTTTAATAAAAACCTGTTGACCGCCCTTTTTCCAAGAGCCTAGAGGCACCAAATTGCCCACGATGATGCTACTCGATAAGACGCTTCTGCTACCACCCCTAACTACCCCTCAACCCTCCCAGAATCAACACGTTTTTATTAAAATGTGCAAGAGGGAAGTGTAATCCCTGAGGGGGTTGGGGGGTAGTTAGGGGTGGTACCAGAAGTGTCTTATCGAGTAACATCATCGCGGGCAATTTGGTGCCTCTAGGCTCTTGGAAAAGGGGCGGTCAACACGTTTTTATTAAAATGTGCAAGAGGAAAGTGTAATAATTCTGGAGGGGGTTGCGGGGTAGTTAGGGGTGGTAGCAGAAGCGTCTTATCGAGTAGCATCATCGTGGGCAATTTGGTGGCTCTAGGCACTTGGAAAAGAGGCGGTCAGCAGCCTTTTTCGATTGTCAACAAATTAGGTAGACCCGGCATTTAGGAGTTTTCTATGCAAATCGGTTTAATTAAGGGATTACTTACCTCTTGGCGTTTTATGATCGTTGTGACAATTTTCGCTGATGGAATATAAAAAATTGTTTCGAATGACAACAATTTAATTAATCCCTGAAAAATATGCTTTCTTTATAAAATGCTCGTCGCTATTGATTTTATCAGTCATTACCTCGTTTTATCGAAGCCATTTCCGTATACAGTTCATAAACTGACTGGATTATATAGGTGTGCTATTTATTTTAACAGCATTTAATACAGTTCCGACTGACATAAATAAAGTAGATGCTATTTTTCTATTTGATAAAAATTATGGGCTATTGTTTTGTACCGAGCTTGTTTCTACAAACTTTAACTAATTCGAAATATTCTTTCTGACCTAAGTATTTATCAGGATGTGTTTCATTAAAAATACTAGCCTTGTGTGTTGCACATTTAGAGACAAATCTAGGGGGAGGCGTAGGGCGGGCCAGCCCCGGGGTCATATCATCAGGGGCGCCAACGCATTACCTCCTATAAGTAGGCCTACTGGCTAGTATTTAAATTGCAGTGACGTCATCAAATGTAGTCAATTGCTTTTGCCAATAGTATAGCAGTGAAGAGCCCAGTAAAAATATTGACTATTTTATCGCGCGTATAACGTTGATTGCTACGCTGGACGACTGGAATTCCAATCCCCAACTCGCCGCTTTCGATGTATTGTGTATCCAGTGTTGCCAGATTGGGCGCTTTATTGCAATTTGGGCTACTTCTCACTGTAATATGCGACAAATTATTTCCCAAAGAAAAGGCTACGATTAAAAAAAAATAATGCTGCATCCCAGAAAATATTTTTCTTGGATTACTGGTTTGCTTTTTCAAACCGGTTATCCTATAAAGGCAGTAGTATAGGGTCCAAAAATATTCATTTTTAAGTTGTCAGGTGACAAGCAATTGCAAATTTCGCAAATTTTGTTTTTATTTAGTTAATTTTAGTAATATGTAACTTGGTACCTTTAAATATCGTATAGTATCCAATATCAAACCACATATATCCAATACTTTTTATGCGGACATTGACTTGGATATGCGTATTGTCAAATATTTGAATAATTTGGAAAAATAACAATGTAAATTTTCATGAGAGGCTTATTATCACAACCACAAACATATTAAAACACGAGAAGACCTACAAGCCCTAAAAATCCAGATATATAACAACCGGAAAGTGAAGCAAAACGAAATCAAAACTTTTGAGAAAACACACGTTAATAACCTAATAACCTAATTATTTTCTAGAAATATTTACTTCAATTTAAAACAAATATTTTTTTTTAATTTGGTCTAATACTATGAGCTCTGCTTTGGAAAATATCCTCTCACCAGGTACGGATGTTGCTACAACAGAAAAGTATTTTTTGCAAGGCGAGCTAGTCTTGGATAATTTAATAATTAGGTAATTTCCTGTTTTTCCAGCAATGAAGCACATCTTCTTCTTCCAGAATAGAGTTCCTAACTCCTCTTCTTACTTCTTCTTAAACTTTTAAATGCAATTGTGTTGGTCAAATGTCATTCAATAAATGCTGTACAAATTTAAGTCCAACTAATTAAATAGGTTTACATCTCAAATAATGTATGAAACTAACTCTACCGAGCCAGCCGAGCCAATCCTGCAAATTCGTAACAATATAAGTTTTTAAACATATAAATGTAAAAGATTTATTGTTATTTTGGTTTGAATATATTTTATAGTTGAGATAAAGATATGGTAGTTATGTATAAAAATATATTTGATGTGGGTTGGCCGATTTTGGGCTACTAAAACTTGTAGGAAAATGATAAACAAAAACACTTATTCAAAATTATAAAAATCATTTTCCAACTTCTTCTTTTATCACAAATGTGATTTTGGGCGACAATGATTAGTTCGAGAATTTGACGATGGACGTTAATGTCTGCAGTCATATTCTTGCATTTTTTTTTAAATCGAAAGAATTTCTGTGCTTTTGTGCGTGAAAGTTGTAGCTAATATATCGCTGTACATTTAGATATACAATTTATATTGTTTAGCGTTTCTTAAATACGTAAAACTATATAACTCGGACTTAAATACCTGTTGCTTTTGTGCAATAAGAGCAGAAAATATTTTGTGCCGGCCGGTCGTTTGGTACAGCAAGTTTATGTTTTGTTTGTGTTAAATTTTATTGGTTTCGGCTAATCGTTGGATTAGTGATATTTAGTGTATTAGCCCTCATTCCTATAAATATTTGCGTAATCATGCTCCTATTATTTTACCTCATCCCAACACAGTAAAATCTATTTGTAACAGATTCTTAACAGATCCCCATATTGATGAAATTCATTATTCTACTTTTTTGACAATCTTCACCTACCAAAATGTATTTTTAACGACTGACTAACTGAACTTGAGCAAGCAATTTTCTATCCCGATTTTGAGACAGGCCAAAAAAATGTGCTCCGTTTTCAGTGGTCAAAAAACTTCATGAACTAGAACGAGACAAAATCTTAAAACATTGGTATTCCCCAGTTTAAAGGCTGTTTTTCCATCTTCTATAGAATGGCAAAATGCTAAATTAGCTTTCAATATTTTGTTAGATATCTGGGCCCAAAACTGTATAATAAAATTCCATTTCAAATTAGAATGCTAAGACAAAAAATCGTTTCAAGTACAGCTTTAAAAAATACTTTCTGGAACACACAATATGTTTGTGCGATGTTGAACAACTATGAGCGTTTGTCATTCCTTTTTTGCATTTTCATTAGATTATGGTTTTCTTCTGCAATTTTATTAGACTAGAATAAGGGCATTTTGCAATAATTATACTAGACATATGTATTATGTATATAGTTACTAAATAGTCATAGAACATAAGATGCACATACGGGTATCCCATACCTAGGCGTTTTAAAAAATAAGCAGTAATCAATAGTTACAGGATAATATTTAATAATATTGTTCAAGATTAATTCTGTTGAAAATATTGAAAAAAATACATAAATTGAGAATATTTTAATTATTTTATTATAGAGGCTCTGAAAGGTTTTGTCAGGAATTTGTCACCTATTTCTATTTATATATTGAGGGGTCCTTTGGATAGAGAAAATACACTAGCAAATTTGACATTACTATTATCTATTATGACACCTTTATACCTATAGTGACATTTTACCACCTACCTATTTTGATAAACTAGATATTCAAAGGTTTTTGCTTTGAAATTTCGTTTTCCTTTTAAAAAAGTCGAATGAGGCGCGTTTAGAGGTGAGCTTTAATCGGAAGCCCTTAAATATTATTTATGTGTACAGAAAAAGGTAAGTAAACTGCTTAAAGTTATATTAGCCCAATTTTATTACGTTTCAAACTATATATAAAAAAAGTTTAATTCACAGAAAAAAAGTTTTTATTTTTTTGAGATTTTTGCATCTGAAATATCTACTTAACTCTGAAATTAAAAAAATATAAACATTTCAATATAGGCCTGTATATAACTTTTGACTAGATTGGATGACGTCACGCGTAATCCGTCAGGCCCTACTTATAGGAGGTAATGGCCGAAGCCGCCAAGTCATTTGTTAACTAATTTCAATTTTAGTTGCTAGATCAAGACACTGCCAAGTGTTATCTGAGAAAAATTTGGTGCAATATTGTTGTCAAAATGTTGAATTTGTGTTTTATAGCTCAACATATCAATATTTCAAAAGCATCGTTATCTTATGCGCATCTACATTACATTCGAAGTAACAATAGGCATGTGGTACAGAAGGAAAATGTCCGATTGTTTACCATAGTAGATACACAAAGCAAGTAAGAGTATGTATCACATGTGACTCATATGGTTCCCAACGTGTTAATTGTGTCATATGGCAAAATATGATATTTGCGATTATATCCTGAAAGAGAATATATGAGAAAATAAGCTTAGAAAGACGTTATCATCTAACGGATATAAATATGTTAGAACTTATGATATCATGATTTGCTTTAAAATGCATAAAACTGCATTATGTTTGTATCCATGAATATTTTTATCATATCAACCCCATTTTAAATGGTATGATTCTTAAAAATGTATTATTTTACGGAAAGTGTTTGGCAAAGTAGAGTCGTACTGTTGACTTATTCCCTCAAAGCTACAACAAAAAGTACTCAAACAAACTTGATTCGTTTTATTATCCTGTATGAGGGACTCACTTACTATCTTATCCGATGTAACATTCGTATAATACTATCGTTCTATTCTAACTCTTAAGAGAACATCCTTGAATTTTAAAGAAAAATGAAAATTTATAATTTACAAAGGAAAAATATTTTGCCATTTCTTGATCGATCAGCCAGTATTTTTTATGCCGTTTGCCCAAGTTTAAAAACCCATCCCACGCCGATTCCTTGTCAAAATGTTCATAGCGTGCACGAATACCAACTCTAATAACAGTAGACCATGCGGCACGCTTTGACGACATATAATCAGTTGGCAACACTTGTCGCCGTTCCCACGATGCTTCAGTGTCGCCAACCTATTATTAATGTGTTGTTAAAGGATGATTATTTTAGCCCTTCATGCTGGGGTAGTCTCTAACTCCATACGCAACGGCTTATTAGAAATTTTTGCGGCTCCAGTTATTTGACCGGTAACAAATCCATTGGGGTGCAAGGTACAATGCATTGAGTTGAGTATTGCTTCGTTAGATATTAGGAAGTAAAGCGATATGAACACATTTTATCTAGGATGTTGATACACCATATATATATATGGTGTTAAGACAAAGTTTAAGGCGTAATTCCTTGTCTTTGCCTTTATAGACTTTTAACACAACATCTGGCCTAAATATTCAGATTTTCGAGATACAGATTGTTCATTTTTCTTTCACACTTTTAGGGATAATCAATTCAAATTTACACAAATAATTGTTTTACTACAAGTAAGTAACGTATAAGCTAACCTACTTGATTCTCGTATTTTTTTTGACCTTGACCATTTTATTCCCTCATTTTTTTTATTACGAGGTCAAGTTTGCGTAATAAAACTGATCTATAATTTTGTTCTTCAGCTCTTCAATACGGCCTAAAAGTGATTTTGCAAAAAAATAAAGAATGCAGTGTCCATGAGGTAATGTTATTAATTTATTACCTTTCGAAATAATCTGCAAAGTGCTAATTAAAACTAAAATTAGGGTAATTTAAAGAAAAACTTAACACAGGGCCACATAACTTAAAGTAGCTGGTGGCTGGTAATGGCAACCCCCGATTTCTTCAAGTCATGCATTTTCGCGCCTCATCATCGGCAGTTGTCAACATAATTTTTTTCTCGTTCTTTTTGCCATTTCACTCAAAAGTAGTATTTAGTTTTTTTTTTTGTAACAATGAATGAAACTCTGATATGACAGACATGCGTTTTATGTATTTATGCTCGTGCAGCAATGTACCGAGAAAGATTTCCTGAACGTCGAGTGCCTTTATTAATTTCCAATCTCGACTTTGTGAGATCGGTAGCTTTTAAAAACCGTTGGAAGACCCAGAACAGTAAGAACAGTTTAGATAGAGGAAGCTGTTCTTCATGAAATTAAAGGAAATCCTGCAACAGAACAACGAAAAATTGCAGCTGAGTTAAACATTTCCCATTTTTTAGTAGGGACAATTTTTAAGGAACAGCAAATTTACATCGTGTAAATCGTGTTAAAGCTCTTTTGCGCGGGACCATCCCCAGAGCTTTTTGCACTTGGATACAAAATAAATTAGTGGCAAATGTAAGGTTTTTCTCCAAGGTGTTGTTTACCGATGAGGCATGTTTTTCCCGTTATGCGATAATAAATTTTCTTAATAATTACATTTGGGACGAAGTTAACCCACATACTATTGCTAAAAATAATTATCGTCTCAGCATATGCTTAGGTTGGAATTCTTGGGATTTTCTTATTGGGCCTTATTTTCTGCCTGTCAGGCTTAATGGCAACTATTACACCCAAATTATAGAGCATGCCCTACCCAAACTCTTACAAGATGTTCCAAAAAGAAAAAAAAACTCGAATTTGGTTTATGCATGATGGTACTCCTCCACACTTCAGTTTAGTTGCACGCCGGCAACTTAGAGTCCAACTATCCATCCTTCCTTTGCGGTGATGAAAAATTCAAAATATAATTTTTGAAAAAAAAATATTAAAATAAATAACCAAACTAGAGCGTCTTAAACAAATATCGCATACGTGTTTTTTGCACTCATCATCAGCAAGATCGGCACCCAGGTTAAGCCCAGCAACCACATTTAGTGCAACGGCTCCAGTTTCTCGACCCTTATTTGCCGCAATGGTGTTGCTACAAAACGAATATGATTCACCTGCACTTTCTTCATAGTCAATTGACGCAAGCGATGTATCGTCTTGGCTGTCAGAAAAAGTTTCAAAATCCTGCGTTAATCTAGGCTCTCGTTTCCTTTATAGACTTAGTTTCTGCAGATGGAAGAAATTTGGGTTTGTCACGCTTTTTTCTTTGTCAAAAGATAAATCTTTGGTTGCAGCCTAAACCTTTTTTTTTCGACTTTAACCCCTTTTCGGGAGTGTCTGTGGCAATAATTGTTTTGCCACATTTTCTTCCTATTTCTTACTTTGTCTAGCGCTTGTGTTTTAGGAAACGAATGCATCAGCAAGTTTGTACTTCTGTACCTTCCGTTTTTTATCATCTGCCGACCCATCCATAGACGCGTTTCGCCGTATAACGGCTCGTCAGTATGGCTATAGGTATGGTAATAGGTGCTGAAATATTCGCAGATTTGGACGCAGAACTGGGACTATCAAACTTTGCTGATGTGCTTCGTTCAGGTTCTGTTGATCCCTCCTGAGGTATGTTAGTCACAGGTAACAGGCATTGAAACATTGGTGGAAATTGAGGGTGAACTGTTAGAAACAACTTCAGTGAATGGTTCGCGATCTGTGACGTTAGCCCCTAGAAAACCTCCTTTCGAAAATATTTCTTTATACAAGAAGAAAATTTCTAAGCGTTGAGCGCCACTCAAAATATTACTTAGAGTAAAAGCCCTTGGAAAAGCATTTGCCAGAACCTTGGCAATGGAATGAATATCAAAAGTTTTGCATACATTATTGACCAGCCATGCCTCGACACTTGACTGAAAGATGTTTTTAAACGGACGGAAATGGTTAAATCTAGGGGTTGTAATTTATTCGATGTATGGGGTGGAAATGTTACCATAACAATACCAGCAGTTGTGGCTTTTTTTAGTACCTCCACTGACAGATGGTTCTCTTAATTGTCTAACACTAACAACACCCTCCCTTCTTTAGAACATTTTAGAGTCTCAATGAATTGATCTAAGAATTTTAAAAATATTTTCCAGACCATTCTGAAGGAGTTGCACTGCCCACAGTTCCACGGGGTGCACCATATACCATCCTGTATTTAAAAAAGACCTGAGGAAGTACTAACATTTGGCGGAATGTAGTAACTAGTGATCCTCTTTCGCACTACCTCTTTCTTCCTTTGGGGACTACTATTTTGAATTACGATTGCATCGTGCTAAGCCCAGTCTCATCAAAATTACATCTTTTCTTTGGAGGGACCGGTCCAAAGCGAGTGTAAACACTTTGTAGGTTGTCAAAAAATTTATTCACATTTGTTTTGTTTAAACTTGTGGATCGACTTTATTTTTGCCGCTGCCTTTTCATAGAGAAACGCATCCATTTTTCCCCTGCAGTTTTATCCTTGTCCCAACCTGGTGGATATTTATTTTTACTGGCCGCCGCAAAGTTGTAAGCTAAACCTCACACCCTTTTTTTGTCAGCCTATACTGCATTTTCGCCACTTTTTGAATATATTCCTTGAGAAATATTTCCTCTTCTTTAGAAAATACTTGCTTGACAGCGTTACTCGCAGTGTATTTATAGCTATTACCTCCATCTTCCTAATACTCTTAAGATTATCTTGAAAGTGTTGCAATTTTAACGTGAAAAAAATTCGTTGCATCCCTATAGGAAATGTTCTAATCTGAACCAATGGAGTTAACAGCTTCTATAGCCTTTTTCAGGATATCTGGGTCAAAAGGATCTCTTTTTCACCTTCTTTACGTCGCGGCATAATCGAAAAATTTCTGAAAAAAAAAATTTACGTTCTCTATGAATGTTTCAAGGTACAAGAGGTGCTGATGTTTCAAGGTTCAAGAGGGTGCAGCATAACAAAAAATGGCTGCCTACGGGTGAAGCTAAGCTTACAAAGGAAAATAACAAGGATTTTTACTCACCATTAAACACTATTTCACACAACAATAATGTTTGAGAGTTTCGAAGATACCACTTCTCAAATTATCTACATACGAATAGGATGCTAATTATTTACTTTTAATGGCGAAAACAAACTTTTTTTATTGCACAACTGCAAAATACTTCTGTGACGCGTAAAACATGAATGCACTATTGAAGGTCAAGCAAGTGAGGATTGTACCTTAATTGTAAGTTGATAGATGGCGCCATCTGTCATAAATAAGGAGCGTTTCATGGTGCACTATGCTCTAGGTACAACCATAGAGAAAGCAATACAAGGAGACGGTCCGATTCTATTGGCAAATCCAGAAATCAATGCGCCCTCTATGCGGAAAAAATTTGAACCTAGAAAGCGAGTAATCATCGACCGGCATTTAGTCATTTTACATGTGATTTTCGTGGAGATCGTATCTTTCAAAGCATTTATAGACTCGTGTATTCGTGTTTTTCATTTTATAGTTGCTTTTGGACGTTTACTGGAGAGAAAAGTGTATTTCTTTGTGACTACAAACATAAAACAATGGCCTCTGGCTCGAAAACGAAGCATAACACATTGTTGTGTTTACGATTGCCATTACAGGAAAGGACAAAAACATTCGTTTCCATTCCACTATTGCCCGAGCCCAAATAGTGGTATTAAAGTTAAACTGACAAATGCAGCAGGAGTTGAAGAAGAGATGGATAAGGCAAAGGCATCGGAAAATGCTTTATTAATGGGAAAGCCGGTTACAAACACTATGCACGTTTGCTCAAAACATTTCAGGACTACTGTGCAAAAGGTATTTAATATTGTTAATAATATGTTTTATTATATATGTAACGCTCTTTTAATTACATTTTTAGTCTGTATATTCTATTGTTTGATAATAATAGAGGTATGATGTAGGTAGTTACTGTTCAAGTTAATTTCTTCTAAGTTAAACAATAATAAGTATAAAGCAGACATACTCAGCATGCAAGAAGTACATATTCCTATTTCAGAAATAATATATTTTATTGTTCCAGGAGCAAAGATGATTCAGCCAAAATTAAATAGACATGCGGTACCATCTTTGAACTTGCCAAAGAAAAGTCTTGTGGTAGAGGACACAGAAAAAAGAAAAAGTGCAGAGTGCCGTGAGAAACACGCTGCTAAAAGGCAAAAGGTGAAAGAAACTTTAAATTCACCTGTTGCTGATTACCCACTCTGTGTAGCACCTGAACACTCCAGAAGATGATCATATTTTGCAGCAAAGATCTTTTGAGGACCTCACGGAAGAAGAAAAGGTGGTGGTACACAATTTGCTGTAAATGCAAGGTCAGGGTACTTATCTTGTGGACAAAGAAGTACAGGTTAAAAGTGGAGATATATTTCAAACATTTGCATCAACAATTGAAAAAGATTCGCATTTAAACTCTTTGACAGGTATTCCTACATTTAAGTTACTTGACTCAATTATATATCTTATGGCTTAGTTTTATCCAGACGTAAAGAAACGAAAATTATCAATAAAAGATAGGATTTTATTAGTTTTCATGAAGCTGAAAATGGCTTTAAAGTTTAATATTTTATACTTTTTGTTTAAAATATCACCAACATTATGTAGAACTATATTCATTGAATTTATATCTCATTTGGCAAATATTTTAAAAGTGTCTATTCACTGGCCTTCATTTGACGAAGTACAAAGAAATATGCCTTTATGTTTTAACGATTTTAAAAGTACGAGGATAATAATCGATTGTTTAGAAGTACCTATAGAAAAACTGAAATGCGTATGTTGCCAAGTAATAACATATTCCCATTATAAAGGTAGGCAAACTATTATCCAGCAGGGCTAATTACTGTTGTTTCTAAAGGATGTGATAGGAGCTCTGATAAGGCCATTTTTAGTCAGAGTAATCTAATTGATAAACTGATGCCAAGAAGAGACAGTATTATAGTCAATAAAGGCTTTTTAATAGATGATATATGCGACCATAGATTTATTAAAAGTATTAGGCCTCATTTTCTTAAAAAAGAAGCGCAATTTACAGAGGACGAATCAAAGGAAAATATTTTAATTTCAAAAGCCAGGATACACTCGAGGATACATATCGAAAGAGTCAATCAAAGAATGCGAATCTTTAACATTTTAAATACCCCTTGCCAAATTTTTTTTAATACAAGTTTTTGATGACATTATGTTAATTATCTGCGGAATGGTAAATCTGCAAACTCCAGTGCTCTCGAGTAACAAATTTTAAATAGGTGTTCTTAGTTTTTTTTATTTTGCTCTTCATATAAAGTAAGTTTAGTGTAAAATAAATGGTTGTTTTTATTAGATTTAATTTAAATAATTGGAAAACATTTATTTAATGTAACTCAATATTACAATACAATAAATACATAATTCTCTAATCAGTGCTTTAAAGCTCTGGCCTCGAGAATACTAATTACAACTTTTGTGTCGGAGAGATTCTAACTAATATTTAGATACCACTTAAGTTGTTTTATAAATACATTATAAATTAAGATTAGACTTACAGCAAGTTCCCCAAATTGGTAATAAATATCTAAGATGTGAAAGGAAGACTGTGTTATAAATATTGTGTTTGGTTTTAAAAGACAGATAATTCCTGCATTTGTATATCATAGGTAGCATTGGTAATGTTTTAGATATAATATACTCAGTTCAATTTTCACTTCATTTATTGTATTATTATAGTCTTAAACTGGTTTATTTTTCTGTTTAAGACAAATAAATTTTGTTTTGTCAGTATTGATTTTTAATGTTTCTCTCTTAAAAATAAATATATGTTCTTACTTTGTGTATGTTTTATTTATTGGCTTAGATAATGAAGAAAGGATTATTACAGATATGAAAGTAAATTTCCCATACATTTTTATATCCTTTCTGTATTTTGGTCTTCGCTAGCTGAGATTTGGTACTCCTTTATGCAATATACGAGGTAAGCAGCAAATAATCCATTAGTTTCCAACTGGTTAGTAGTATTCTATAACTTAACTAAATTGCTAATTATCTTTAGCACTAGTTGGACTTCTAGTTCTTTCTTTTGGAACAACTTTTGTATATTGCCCCGTTACAGCAATGATAATAATATTATATAGTAGGCAATGTTCAATTACAGGAAAAATATGTAGGCAAGCTTTGGCAGAGACCCGCTTCTAGAACGGAATTATTGCTTTTTAAGTATTTATCTGGAAAATAAAAAAATATAGTTACTGTTTAAGCTTTCATATTCAACATTGCCTTTAACCATAGGTTGTTTTTTATAGTGAAGAAAGAAAATTCTATTTAAAAGCCTGGCCCTATCAAATTTTGGTTTTTACCTATATATTGTGTTTGCTTGCAGTTTATTGGATAGGTACTGTGTATTTTTAAATCGTAATAAATGAATTAACTAATCAAAGAAATAGTTTTATTTATTAGCTAACACTGCATATAATATACTATGTTTAAAACTATTTTATGCTCGAACAATATATTTATTTCCACTAGAGTTTATTTTCACATACTTCATGTATCATATATTTCAAATAGAAATACTCTGAAATACCGTGTACTATTTGCCAATATTAATTAAATATGACACCAAACTACGATATTTTCACCTAAAATCACTGTAAAATTCACACAAAAATCCAAAACGACACACAAATCGGCAAATCTCACATTAGAAATGAAGACAAAACACAAAGGTGTTACTCGCTTTCCACCATGTTTGTTTACAAACGCCAGCGCCCCCAACGGTAGCTGGATTCGCGAATACTAAGAATGAGCCTTGCGTTCGATCACAGCGATCCGGTGTTAACTTATGAGAATTACAGCCTTTGCCTCTATCGCTAAAACGGATACCTATATTATCGACCGAAAAAAGGCGGGGTATTTTAATTCGTCTCTTGTCGGAATTTTATTTCCAACCTATTTAAACGGCAAATACATTTTTTCAAAGACCATTGCTCTTACAGATTTGCAATTAATATATCTATCAATTTATTAATTAATAATACACAGCGTAGATAATTAAAAGAAAATAAGAGCAATAGATCTTTTGCAAAAAATGTATTGCAGTTTAAAAGTATTATAGAAAAAATTGTTTTTGATAAATTATGAGTTTTTAGGGAAGAATAAATCAAGAAAACGGATTGGTATTGTCATATCATTTTATTTAAAAAGAAAACATAGAAGAAAACAAAAACGTAACATAATAATGTTTGGAGTTTATAGTTATTATTACAAATTTTACAAAAAAAAATAAAACAAATGAAATGTACACTCAGAATAAAATATTGTGAACTAATTGAAATCACTAATTACATATCACCCTGTCGTAAGTTTGAACTTGAACTTGAAAAATGTTATATAAACATTCACTGTTAATTATAAACAACTTGAGCGGTCGACGGGAGCGATTTTAATCCTTAATGATGCAGCCATCAGCATTTTGTAACATATAAATACGCAGGCAAACGCCAAGTTAATCAGGCTTTCGGGTCTCTCAAACCGCTCAGTCTAGTTGCGGGGCAGTACACAGGTACGTCCACTTCTAGCTGTTCTATACCACAACCCCCATAACTGAGAACACTTATGCACAGGTATAAGGTTGTCAGGTCCTTACCTAACCTGGATGAACGTATGCATAGGTATACGGTATTCGGGGGCTACTAAAAGTATAAGAGAGAGTCGAATTTGTGAAGTATCAGAACTTCCGGTAAAGGGATAGTTTTTGGGGAGTTTTAAAAAGTAGTGAAAGTGCCTTAGCAATTTGTGATAACCTTAAAAGACTTACTTTATAAATATCAGAACAAATACCTAAATAAAAGACAACCAGCTCACATAAACGTTATTAATAAAATAGTGACGTCGCTTGCTAGACAAACTTTGAACTAAGCCTCCCTCGAGACGACATGCATTTCATATTAATTGGGTATAGTGTAAACTCTTAATTCATCTATAATATTAAACACGCCTTTATTAGTATACAGTCTAACCGTTGTTAATTTGTTTGTAAATAAACTTGTTACTGTTTTTATCGATGTGTCTCCTTTATTATCTCTTCTCAACTTGACGTAGTGCGTTCCTAAATCTGAGTTACTCTCCTACACGCTAAGTAAGGCGTGGCGTCACAGATAAAAAATACAATTCGTGACAATATCGATCATATAATATGTACCAATTATCTTTTTATCATGCCTATTATTGCCTACCCTACCTACCTATCTCATTGAGAAAAAAAAGAAGAAATCCTAAAGCCGCCATTAACCATTATACCAAACACCAGACCCAGACCAGACACACAAAACTCGGAGACTTCACACTGGACTGGATAGCCACAGAAAAGAAACTAATAGTAACGTATGGATCGTAGTAACATATTCATTCAATCCAGTTTTAAGTACTTTCAAGAATATAATTATTTTAATGAAATTTAATGGCGACGGACTTCCTTTCACACGACACGACCTTCTCCGCCTTCTAGAATTCGCCTTGACTCGTTACTACCGCGCCATGCGCAAATGAGTTGCGCGTCAAACGGTATGCCAAATAACACATATGATTCGGGTACTCTCCTTTTAATTAACTTTCCCTATGGGTACAATAGTTTCCCCAATAGTGTTTAGGCGTGGAGGTGGCCTTTCTGGATACTTATCAACATTCGTGCCAGTACTTGCCCTGTTACTCTACTAAAGGATAATACGTGAATAATTTTAAGTATAAACTCTTTGCAAACAGATTTACAAAAATATACATTTTAGTACTTTATGCAATTGCATTTTGCATAATAATGGGTGTACAAGAATGTCTAATGCATCAACAACCTATAATATTTTGGCTAGTGTAATATCGTATTAATAACCTATATTAAATAGTAGTTTCATCCGAGGTTAGATCGTGACGCTCAGTGTAAAGCGCCTTAAAAATATTTTATATTTGTTTTTGTTTCTCCGCCAAATTCGGTTCCTACAATACTTTATTTCGCACAATAATCCTTATTACAGAGAAACTAAAGAATAAATATATTGATCATAAAATATCATCTATCAAATTATTCCCTACAGTATGCAGCTTTTGAAGTCGCTTGTTACCGGAGCAAAAATAAATGTGAAGGATGTAGATATGCATATAGCTAGAATGGCTGTCTGAAATTTCCTGAGGAACTGTTTGCAATAATATGACATAATATCTATAATAATGTTGACATTAACATATAAACAATTAAAGCAACCGCATATGTAATCTGGAAAAAAATGAGCACCAGTCTCTAAGTTTGCAAAAGCAATCTTTCTTCGCATAAAAATTTGACGTGAAATCAAATAGCTTAGCGAAAGTCACTAAAAAGTAATATAAATCGCATTCTGTGAGGAAAATTGGACCGCTAACTGGATCTAGTAAGTAATGCATGAATCGGAAGCGGCGCTCAGGTGGTACATCAATGATGCAAGCCCCTTGGATGCTGCTGCCTTCTCGACTGTTGACACACGTTTATTATAATCTCGCGTTTGAAGGGGTTAAAGGAATTTTTACGGAGATTTCGCAACAGTTGACGATGTTATTTAGTAGATATTTAACCTCTCTGATGGAACGCTAGAATATGATAGAACGCTAAAATATCTTAGAAGATGTTCGCATCTTTTGATCGTCATCGGTTCACTAGAGCGTTTATAAAAGTAATCTTTGTGCTATGTCTTTTCAGAAGTGAAGACAACTTTTCGACTTATATACTGAGTTAACAACGAATCGCTCATTTGAAGATATTTTTACTATGTTACGAGATTTTCATATTTCTACTTTATCTGAAATCTGGTTCAGAGAAATCACGTCAAATATAAATTGTTTATAGGTACCCCTTAGTTTCCAAAATTCCATTTAGATATTATAAGCCGATGAATACTTTAAAACACACATAAATATACGAGGAAAAATCAATTATTGACCGCACTATTGCGAAACACATATCAGGCACATACATTTTTAAAACGTACAAGAACTTACACAACAGCAAAAAAAGCCCTTCATGCAATATTATAAAACCCCCTAACACTTATTATAAAAACAAAACTGAATTCTTAGAACTTGTTTATGGCAATAAATACATTTGCTATAACTTTACTAACATATCCTTTTGGGTGACTAGCTCACTCAAAATCATTATCAAACAAAACTGGAGAGATATTGTGAACCATATAATAAAGGAAGAACAAATAATGTGGGATCTAGACAAGCTTATAGAAGATACTGTACAACTACTTGTTATTTCCATCCAAGTAGGTTTAAAATTAGTATACGAGTCTCAGTTTAACATTAAGAAATTATTAGGTAGCCCAAAGGACAAAATTGAGATATTAGAAAGAAGTGGAATATATGAAATTTGATGTATGGATTGTAACCAAAAATATGTTGGGCAAACTAGACGATCTATACAAACGAGATTCAAAGAACATATAGCTCATTTAAAGCATGGTAGAACAGAAAAATCAAGTGTTGCCGAGCATGCTTTTGATAATAATCATAGAATAAACAATTTAAAATTAATTCATAATATAACTGATAGGAGATTATTAGACGCATATGAAAGTATGAAAATTATTAAATGTAAGAATAGTTTAAACAGAGATAGAGGGCCTATTCCCTATAGTCCATTGTATTGGTTGATCAAGGGTGACTAGTGGGATCCCAGGATTGGTTCTTTTTAGTTCCGCTTGATTAAGCAAACAGTAGTATAAAAGAGAGTTAGGTAGATTTTAATTTTAGTTTTAATCATCTCCTGATGATGCTAACATGGTCAGCGAAACGCGCGTCGAGTGCTAAAATTGTGTTTCGGTATTGTGGATAAAACTCTGTTTTAGTGCATGTTTCTGAAGGTTCCAAACCCCAACGTAGATTATTTATAGAGGCTTTCCACGTTCGTCATATAAGACCGAGACCGTCGAATTTCCCTTAGCCCTCACACACACTAACGAGGTAATTATTGCTATAGTTTTTGCCTAAATTAATGATTTAATTGCTTATCTGTGTTACCTTTTTTTTGTGCATGGTCCGCCATTTGCTTTGCGTCCCATATGTTATCTTATCTATTCCATTTTATCTAATCCGAATTTGTATTTTAATGCAACTTTAATTTTGATCGTACGGGGAAGTTTATATTTTCTTTTAGGGGTGATTCATCCCTATCTTTGTTATATTCAACTTGTCTGTGCCTTGGTACCTCTTTTATTTGCTGATGATCATTGCAAGTCCATGGGTTTTTTTTTTCTGGGGGAATTTGTTTTATAAGGAGAATAGATTTATGCAAGGGGCTATGGTTTTTATTAAAGTAAGGGGGCTTCGTCTAATACGCACTGGGTTATTTCAGGGTTTTACTCGAGGGCCATAACGTTTACTAGCAGGCGAGAAGTCGATCTTACCAGCATACTACCACCTTTGCTAGCAGGCCACAAGTTTACAGCGGGCCACAACTTCGATTAGGGGGCAGTCCAATTATCAGCCTATCTTGACACCGAGCTATCGAGACCTCGGCTAGATCTTCCCCTCGGGGCCATCGAGTGGCAGTACCTGAGGTATCTATAGGTGCCCGGCGCCTCCACCAGAGTCGACGACCGGATTTGGGTGTCGTACAGAAGCTTTATCTTTCATGAATTCATTTGTGTTTTGTTTTCAGTTTAATATAATCGCTCTTAATTTTCCTTCTTTTAATATAAATCAAACATTGACCGCCAAGCTCTGAGATAGCTCATTAATTTTATTTTCATTTATTCACTGGTTTGTCGGACCGGTTAGTCTAATTGCTCTGAATTTTCACTCTTTCTAAGATAAGTCAAGCATTGTCCGGCTTTAAAACAGTTTCAATATTTTATTCCTTTCATTCATTTATCGAGTAACATAACCGCTCTGAATTTTCTTTCTTTATAATATAAGTCAAGCATTGATAGCCAAGCTTTCAATAGTTTTATTCTAATTTTATTTCTTTTATTTATTTATCGAGTCATTTGCTTTAATTATTGTGGCCGTTCATTGCTACCTATTATTATTGCTACATTTAAAATCGGTGCATCTATTAGCGCACGCATACCTAGTTGTAATTAGCTTAGTTAACCTCAAAGTGATCACTTCGGTTAGTAGTATTTAGTGCATTTAGTTGTAAGGCATACAGAACCGAGTATTAACAACAGAATTGGTCTCCGTACAATCACCATATTGTACCTATTAGTAGTTAAATTTAATAGTCATTTGACATTCTTTTCTTTTCAACTAACAACATCTCCATTTAACTTGCCATTTTACGCCAGATAGATTGTTGCTGTGTTTAAAAAAAAAGAACTAATATATTGTTCATTAAATTTTAGATTGTGTTTTCTTGCTAAGTTAAGCTTGAGTACCTTTTGATTTAATAAGCCAGCCTATATTCTCGTTTTCTTGTTAGGTTGAAATTATTGATTTAATCAGCCGGCCTAACCACCCTGCACAACACCAGCGGAGCTTTTTCAGTTTAGTTGGATAGAAGTGGTGGCGCTCTAACGATCCCACTACTGGGGCCGGGCATTTGCAATACGACTCTCCGGGGCTAGGTTTGTTTTTAATTGAAAAAAAAATTACTTTTACCTTCAATCAGAAAAACGTGTTGCAATTTGAAGCGCTGTAGGTTATAGTTTTCGGGAAAGACATTACTAGGAAGTCCATTCCAGAGCGAGGCAGTCCTCCAGACGAAGGAGTCCCGAAACAGCGACGTCCTAGGTATTCGCAACTGAATCGTATGTTGATGAGCAGCTTGTGGCTGACGGGTGTTTCTGTTTGGCACAAATCTGGATGGCACCATAAGTGCCAGCTCTTTCGAACACCCTCCGTAGTAGTATCGATAGTAAAGAGATAGGTCCCCACTTTTCTTCGATGTTCAAGGCTATCAAGATCTTTAGTCAACTCTGGGTCATCCACAAGACGGACTGCTCTCCGCTGTATGGAGTCAAACATCTTGAGCAAGTGTTTGGGTACCGGGCTCGACACATAGGAACGGTATTCCAAAGATGGTCTTATCTGAGCCTTAGAGAGCAATAAGAGCTGATGAGGTGTATATAACTTTTTTGCTCTACAGAGTGCTCCTACCTTTTCTGCTGCTGCCGTGGCGATTTTGTTGACGTGATTATGCCAAGACATGTTGTTTTCTATGTCATTGATAAGTCAGGTCCTGCGGTGTTTGGTTAAAAAAAAAGCCAGCTGCTTGAGTCTTTTCTGCGGTAAACTGGACATTATTTTCACCACCCCATTCCACCATGGCATTTATATTCTCATTGATGGCAGCAATCTGATTTTCTCGATCGCGTTGGGAATGAGCAGCGGTCATTGGAGTCCGCAACCTGAATGAGAACATAAGAGTGCTGTCGTCTGCAAAGCTGTAAATAGAATTGTTTGTCCTGTCTAAGAGATTGTTGATATAGAGCAGGAATAGTGTGAGAGATAATATACACCCTTGGGGAACTCCGGCATTGATTTTAAATTCCTCCAATAGATGTCCATCAATACCAACTCGGATGCTTCGACCCCTTAAGAAATTGGAAAGCAGTGCTTGTGGTAGTTCGTATGCTGTCGATTTGCTTAACAATCGGTCATGCCAAACCCTATCAAATGCTTTGGATATGTCGAGAGCCACTGCACGAGATTCGCCGTAGCTCTCGATGGCTTTGGTCCACAGGAAAGTCGCGTAAGTCAGAAGATATCCCGTTGATCTGTGCTTGCGAAAGCCATACTGGCGATCGCTCATGATGCCTGCCGATTCGAGATATTCAGTAAAAATATGAATCGAATTTAGAAAAAAACTGGGATTATTGACCTATTTATTTATCATTTGACTGATCAGTTGTTGCTAAATTAAATTTCAGTTTGAATTATTATAAAACCTGATACAAGTAAGCTAACTCTCTTATGCCTTAAATGCAAAATTTAAATAGGTATTTAACGTTCTTGGAAAAATTATTTTTAAACAGACGAGTTCCAAGTCTGACAAATGCAAATATCTATGCCTGGGATAAAATACCATTTAATTTTAAGCGGACATATATCTAACTGATCCGCTTTTGGCATTTTTATCTATTTCAAAACTTCGCCAACTGCGTGCGCCATTCTTGATATTTATTGCAATTTGTTATGAAAATAAATTTCAAGCTTCAAATTAATTACTAAGTAGCAATATTTAGGCAATTATGGGCACTTGTCTTTGACCCATTATATTATCTGTTACTTCTAGACTAGATCTTAGATTCCAAGTGCGATACAACACTGTTATTTGTTCCCATCGCCGTAATGATAGCGACACATACAAATGTTTTCTTTTGGGGCAATATTGTAAATATCAATCAGCGAAGGGGGTTCGATGGGAAAAGAGACCAAAGGTCCGTGCGGAAAGTTTCCTAGACTCATATATGAGTAATTGATTATTGATGAACTAGTGCTGCGTGAAAGGGTTTAATTATATTTTATTAGTTAGTAGTGTTGAAGGACGGATATTGTATCAATTTTTTAAAATGTCATATACTGAATGCTTTTAAATAATGTACTATATCACCTATTAATAAGGAGCTACTTTAGTTAAATATATGTGCAGCTAAACTTTATTTACAGGGTGTCCCCTAGGAGCTCCACTCCCCCACCCCCTTTCTAGAGGTGCTACCATATTTCACCTAAGCCTTATTTTCTAAAAAGTTTCTGAAAATCGCATTTTTAAGTTACTTCTTAAATGGAATGGTACCTTTTTATTTGACGTCTGTTGTAATCCTGTGATCTTTCTCTACCAGAATGCCTACAAAAATTTTTTCAAAAAAAAAACCTTTTTATAACCGCGAATTAACATAAAAATCATGTGCAGTAGTCGAGTTTTCATTACCATGGCTTTACATGTAAAGTATTATCAAAGTATATGTAAACTAGTAGCTCCACTCCCCCAAATATTTTGTGCCAGCCGCCGAAAATCCGCAGATTGTTGGCAGCATGTAGAGCGTTTTAGTTTAATCAGTCGTTCGTGTGTAGGCAGAGTGTTCAGAACAGAGTCGGATTTGTGGAAATCCTTAATTTTATTTCTATTTTAATATTTTATTCGGACTTCGGTGGAAATATATACGAAGCAATGAAAAATACAAAGGCAAATAGGAGAAATCTATAGTCGGATTAGTGAATAGATATGTTAATAAAATTAGGTGAAGGTCGAGACCGGAAAAATCGTCTAGGTGTCAGATTTTTTTTATAAGTACATATTATATAACGATAACTGAATGCTTTGTAAATATTAAATATCTTTTGGCACTGTGAAACTAACCCAAAGTTGATACGACGACAAACTCAATAGCTAAAATAAGTTGAGAATAAGTGAAACTAACCGAAAGTTAATTGAACACTAACCCAAACTAACCAAATCTACTAAAATTGATTATAACGTATCGGAACTGCTTCAAATGGCTAAAATAAGTTGAGAATAAGTGAAGCTAACCGAAAGTTGATTGGACTACTAACCCAAACTAACCAAATCTATTAAAATTGAATATAACGTAACGGAACCGGTTCAAATGATTAAAATAAGTTGAGACTATGCGAAACTAGCCCAGAGTTCTATCGACGACTAACCCAAACTAACCAAATGTAATAAAATCATTATAACGTATCGGAACCGCTTTATATGACTAGCATAAGTTGAGAATAACTGACACCAACCGACAGTTGAATCGACGACTAACCCAAACTATCCAAATCTATTAAAATTGATTATTATGTATCGAAATCGATTCAGATGACTAAAATAAGTTGAAACTAAGTGAAACTAACCGAACGTTGATTGGACGACTAACCCAATCTAACCAAATCTATTAAAATTGATTATAACGTCTCGGAACCGGTTCAAATAACTAAAATAAGTTGAGACTAAGTGAAACTAGCCGAAAGTTGTTTGGACGACTAATCCAAACTAATCCAAAGTTAATTCGACGACTAACCCAAACTAACTAAATTTATTAAAATTGATTATAAGGTATCGGAACCGGTTCAAATAACTAAAATAAGTTGAGACTAAATGAAACTAGACGAAAGTTGTTTGGATGACTTACCCAAATTAACCAAATCCATTGAAATTGATTATAACGTATCAGAACCGATTCAAATGATTAAAATAAGTTGAGACAAAGTGAAACTAATCAAAAGTTGAATCGACGATAAACCCAAACTAACCAAATCTATTAAAATTGATTATAACGTATCGGAACTGCTTCAAATGGCTAAAATAAGTTGAGAATAAGTGAAGTAAACCGAAAGTTGATTGGACTACTAACCCAAACTAACCAAATGTAATAAAATCATTATAACGTATCGGAATCGGTTCAAATATCTAAAATAAGTTAAGGCTAAGAGAAACTAACCCAAAGTTGATTTGGTGACTAACCCAACTAATAGCATCTATTAAAATTGATTATAACGTCTTAGAACCGGTTCAAATATTTGAAATATGTTGAGACTAAGTGAAACTAACCGAAAGTTGAATCGACGATTAACCCGAACTAACCAACCTAATCCGGTTAGTCGTTCAATCAACTTTTGGTTAGTTTCACTTAGTTTCAACTTATTTTAGTCATTAGAACCGGTTCAGATACTTTATAATCAATTTTAGTAGATTTGGTTACTTTGGTCTAGTCGTCGATTCAACTTTCAGATAGTTTCACTTTTTCTCAACTTATTTCAATCATTTAAAGCGGTTCTAATATGTTATAATCAATATTAATAGATTTGGTTAGTTTGGGTTAGTCGTCGATCCAACTTTCGGTTAGTTTCACTTATTCTCAAATTATTTGAGTCATTTAACGCGTTTCCGATACATTATAATCAATTTTAATAGATTTGGTTAGTTTAGGTTAGTCCTCGATTTAACTTTTGGTTTGTTTCACTTAGTCTTAACTATTTCAATCAGTTGAACCGATTCCGATGCGTTATAATCAACTTTAATAGAGTTGGTTAGTTTGGGTTAGTTGTCGATTCAACTTTCGTTTAGTTTCACTTATTCCCAACTTATTTTAGATATTTAATGCGGTTCCGATACGTTATAAATAATTTTAATAGATTTGGTTAGCTTGGATTAGTCCTCCAATCTATTTTGGGTTAGTTTCAATTAGTATCAACTTATTTTAGTCATTTGAACCCGTTACGATACGTTATAATCAATTTTATTAGATTTTGTTAGTTTTGGTTAATTGTCGAATCAAGTTTCCGTTAGTTTCACTTAGTTTTAACTTATACCTTAGTCATTTGAACCGGTTCCAACACGTTATAATCAGTTTTAGTAGATTTGGTTAGTTTGGGCTAGTGGTCGAACCAACTTTCCGTTAGTTCACTTATTCTTAACTTATTTTAGTCATTTAAAGCGGTTCCGATACATTATAATCAATTTTAATAGATTTGGTTAGTTTAAGTTAGTTTGCCAATAAACTTTCGGTTAGTTTCACTTAGTCTTAAATTCTTTTAGTCATCCGATACGTTATAATCAATTTTGATAGATTTGGTTAGTTTGGGTTAGTAGTACAATCAACTCTCGGTTAGCTACACTTATTCTCAATTTATTTCAGTCATTTCAAGCTTTTCAGAATACATTAAAATCAGTTTTAGTAGATTTGGTTAGTTTGGGTTATTCGTCAACAACTTTGGGTTAGTTTCATTTAGTCTCATTTTATTTTAATTATTTGAATCTATTCCGATACGTTATAATCAACTTGAATAGGTTTGGTTAGTTTGGGTTAGTCTTCCAATTAACTTTCGGTTACTTTCAGTTAGTATCAACTTATTTTAGTAATTTGAACCCGTTACGATACGTTAGTTTAAGTTAGTTTTTCAATAAATTTTGGGTTAGTTTCACTTAGTCTTAAATTCTTTTAGTCATCCGATACCTTATAATCAATTTTGATAGATTTGGTTAGTTTGGGTTAGTAGTTCAATCAACTCTCGGTTAGCTACACTTATTCTCAACTTATTTTAGTCATTTCAAGCTTTTCAGAATACATTCAAATCAATTTTAATGGATTTTGTTAGTTTGGGTTAGTCGTCAACAACTTTGGGTTAGTTTCATTTAGTATCAACTTATTTTAATTATTTGAATCTGTTCCGATACGTTATAATTAATTTGAATAGGTTTGGGTTAGTCCTCCAATCAACTTTCGGTTAGTTTCAGTTAGTATCAACTTATTTTAGTAATTTGAAGCCGTTACGATACGTTATAATCAATTTTAATAGATTTTGTTAGCTTTGGTTAATCGTCGAATCAAGTTTTGGTTAGTTTCACTTAGTCTCAGCTTATTGTAGTCATTTGAACCGGTGCCGGTGCCGATACGGTACAACCAATTTTGATAGATTTGGTTAGTTTTGGTTAGTCGTCCAATCAACGATACAAAAAAGCCGTAACGCGAGACGAAAACATAAACCATGTCACAACGATCACTTTCATGAAACCAAAGAAGTGTAGTAAAAATGAGATTCCGAACTATTATATTATTATATATATTTTTAAATATATTTTAGGTAATCCACTATTATTGCTATCTTTGAAACGGTCAAAGCTACAAAGTTGATTAAATTAGAAAGTTGCCATTATTGATGCCTTTTCAAGATCGATTTGCAGTGTTGTTAGATTCTGAGATAGCAACAGTGGTATCACCTAAAAATGACACCCCGTATAGCAAATTTTTTTTCAATTTCCTTCTATGAAAATATTTTTACAACTTTGCTCAGTTTCACTTGATTTTTCACCGGCCGGCATTCAGTAGGTCTTTCGGTACGAGTCCATACAATCTCCTGAATACATCTCTGACTAGAGAAAGCCACGCGAATCAATCGGACACTTACGCAGCGCATCGGTCATCTCCAGTTGTCACTTGATATAAAAGAATGTGGCACAATTACATCAAAGGATTTACCGCTGAGTGAACTTACTAGTTTACATATACTTTGGTATTATCTTATAAAAATGGTTTTCTTAATTTTTTTTGTGATTCTAATAGAAGAAAGCACAATATTACAGGCGTCAAATAAAAGGGTACCATTCTATTTAAATGTGGCAACTCTTCTAGGAAGGGTTAAGCCAAGTTCTCAAATGAAAAAGATCTATGGGAATTAAAATAACGGTGATAAAGGAGATAAGGGTGGGTGAAACACCTACGTGGGACAACCTGTATATTCTCGTACATTCAGAAACTTATGCATTTCGATATCCCATCACTTGCTTCTCGTATAGTATATCTTTAAAAGGATTTTAATATCCCTCCCCTTTTAATTACAAAATATGTACAAGATGCGCGTCAAGACGTTTAAAGCTATTTTAATGAATGCAATATTTCATTTGTTTTTTAGGAACAATACATAATATCTTCAAGGCATATTTTAATGATTTTTTCCAGCATATCCATGTATGTCTAAAAGCCATATTTTTAAATATTTTTCTGATTAATCTGATACTTTGATAGCTGTATTAAACACCAGAGATATCTACTCCTTACATCAAATATATCGACATCACATCATTTTTAATTGAAAAATGAATATCTCACTCGTGAAACTGAAGATCTTCACAAACATGTAATAGAATCTATTCACTCAGCAGCATATAAAGGTTTCGGAGAGACAGGTAAACAAATTCCTATGAAAAACAACGACGTTACGTGGACAGGCATACAAAAACAGGCATACAAAAAATGGACGAACAGCAAGGATGACGCAGTTAAAAAAATGTTGAGCGAAAAGAAAAACGAAACATGGGAATGAAAACTAAGTGAAATAAACTCGGATATAGGCGACAAAAGATCCTCAGAAGCGTGGAACCCTTGGAACAAACTCTACAAATAAAGTCAATATTCAACCTAGCCAGCTGGACGAAAAACACTACGCTAAGGAACTTACTAAAGATAAAGAAAAATACTTGATTAAGTCACCAAGACGAGCGCAGGATAAACAGAGCCATAAAATCCTTGAAACTCAAAAAAACTCCCGGACCGGAGGGATTGCCTGCAGAACTGCTAAAATATGGAACCACGACACTAATCACACAGCTCAGAGAATTGTTCATCAGAAACAATACCAAGTAGCTGGAAAGAAGCCTGGTTAACACTAATTAATAAGAAAGGTCCAAGTGTTAAATGTGGAAACTACAGATGCATTTCGGTCATAGGCACCACAGCCGTTCATATGAAAAAATATTGAGGAATGTAATAGAGGAAGAGTATGAGCCCATAGAGATCAAACAACAGGCGAGGTTCCGCGCTGGCAGATCATCGACCATGTTTTCAAGATGGCGCAGCTTAATAAAAAGATGATAGCAATCAACCGTAAAGTACACCTACTATTCGTGGACTTAACAAAGGCCTATGATACTGTACCTATACAAAAACTTTGGCAAATCCTAGAAAAATCCCCCATAAATAATACTGCAATAAGAGCTATCCAACGCCCAGCATCAAAAGTTAAGATAGGAACTACTCTGTCAGATAGCTTCGAGGTTACAAAGGGTCTGAAACAAAGGTGCTGTCCTGTCCCCTCACTTTTTAAAATATATTTAAACGAATTATTGAAGAACTGGTGGAGATCATATAGTGGAATGGGCATACAATTGAATGAAGACACAACACTCTCTACCCCCCACCTTGCAGACGATCAAGTGTTTATTACGCAGGATAAGGAAGATGCAGAGTTCATGACTCAAAGATTTTTCAAACACTACGAGGAATGGGGCTTACCAGTAAATAAAACAAAAACTTAGTGTCTTCGAGTTGGGGGAGATAAAATGGAGGCTCTCGAATTTGGTCAACAAGAGATCATAGATGCTTGTAATGAATATACCTATCCAGGGACAAAAAGTGATGAAAAAGGACGAACAGAAAAAAAAGTTGAACATCGAATTATGAAAACAAATAATCGGCTGTCGAAACTCCATTCTTCGGTCCAAATGCATATCCAGCGAACAAAAACACCTCTTATACAATACAGTGTTCTTGAGCATAACCATATATGGATGCGAATCATAGCAGATAAACAAAGCAGTGGAACCTCGGCTATTAGCACTAGCAATGGATTACTGGCGAATATCTGGAAACTTGAATGGGAGTAAAAGAGCGAGCAATGTCAGAGCGTAATCTACGGTCAGAGGACTGGGAAAACTTGAAATAGGAAGGCGTAGGACGCTATAACAACCGACATAGTAGCACATATCATTCTCACCACAAAGTGTTACTTTTAATTATATCATTCAATTGGGCAACTCCGCTAGGTCGCTACGCTCGTAGGTTTTCCTTTTTTTAATTCTTCGTTACCGACTTGCTGTCTATATTTCTTTGCAAAAATTTAAAATATTGACAGAGTGAAATTATATATGGTGAAGACAAATGAAAGGTAGTTTTTTAAAAGTAATAATTTTAATTGTAAACTTCTAAATGTGAAACACAGAAGACCATAACCTTATATTAATATTTCCAAGTTAAGCGGCCGCCGGCCGTAGCGGTTGTTTTCTAAATAAATGAATAAATTTATGACATTTTTTTGACTGATGTATGATTCGCATTATATTGTGAGGAAGTTTTTTGTGGCTTTTGTGATAGGTTTTTTGCCTATTCTCATTGTATTGAGGTGTTTAAAACGTACAAGAAATTTTTATTTTATAGCTTTATATTTTTATATTGTGATGCGGAATAGGTCTTTAGGTTATTGTATATGTTCTTGTTTTTCTATGGTATGATACATTAAACCAACGTCGAACGAAGGCTCTCACGGATATATTCGCTTGGTTCATTGAAAAATCAAGGCGAATTGTATTAGAACGCGTCCAAATAGAATGATTTTCTTTGGCATTGGTCATCTAAACTTATGAAAATCCCTGATACAATCAAATATGAAACATTCATAACTTATTTTTGAACCACTACTAATTATTAAATCTACCGCCATCTATCCATGAATGGATAAAACTCTTTGGATAAAAGTGTTTTTTAAGAGTGCACTCAACTATTTTATAGTTTAAATTATTATTTTTGGATATGAAAATCTACTTAAAGTTTTTAGCAGTTCGTCTCGACTCTTCGATAAGCACGTTGGCACTTGTCGGATTACGAAAAATAACAAAAATGAAGAGCACAATTAGTGAAAAATTGTTTCAGTAAATAGGTAAATTAAGTGTATGTTTGTTTAGGTTTACTATTGTTTGACATGGTATTTTTCGATTTTACAAGAAAAAAATACTTTAAAATAGATTGTACCCGAATGGGTACAATGGGAAAAATTTACATGGAAATATAGAATTATTTTTTGTTGAAATGATTTCCAATTTTTTGGATCCCGATTTCGACATATGGCTACCATAACTTCCTTCCAGATACTTTAGATGGTTTAGATGAGGACGATGATCTTATTATTTTACCTATTGATGTTACAAATGAGGAGGAGTTCGACGAAAATGAAATCAGGCCTCTACAAATTCCAAATGATATTGCCGGACGCGTTAAAGTCATCAGAAATATCAATGTGGATGATGAGCATTGTGATAGCAGTGATGACGAGCCACTAAGGAACCTGAGCAAACAGTTGAAAACTCACAGAAGAGAATGAAAAATTGAAATGCGATTGGAATAAACCTGAGCCTGTTTACAAAAAATGGAATACTAGCTATATTTTAGATGAGTACAGAACAACGAGGACAATCTATTGATGGCTACCCTTCTGGCTTCCGGTGCAGAATTTTGAGAAGTTTATTGATGGTTCTATTATTGATTATATCGTCTAGGACCAATCTCCATGAGTTTACTGTTACCCAAGAGGAACTCAGAAAGAACATTTATGCCAATTCTTTTTCTATCTAGTTATCACCAACTACCGCAGGAACGGATCTATTAGAGTACCGAGGAGGATTTGGGCTAGATATTGTTGCTGCAGCTATGTTCAGGAACAAGTATGATCGAATAAAACAAAATATTCATTTTGCGGATAGTTCCCATATTGTGACTACCGACAAGATCTTCAAACCTCGGCCCCTTATGAACATTCTGAATGGAAAATTCATACAATAGAGTATTCTGCATACGTATTTATCTATCAATAAAGCCATGGCTCGCTAGTTTGGAGGTCATTCAGCAAAATAGTTCATTAGGGAAAAGCTCGTGAGATAGCTCTGATGATTTCTGCTATCACTTTGATAGATGCTGTAGCAAATCTAACATGGAAAACTCAACGGATATTTTGGGAGGAAATGTAGTTCTAAACCTTTTGCAAAGTATGCAAAATCCTTCAGAGCATGTACTTTTTTTCGACAATCACTTTTCTACCCTAAATGTGATGTCATTTCTGATTAAGGGTTTTAGAGCAACTGCAACAATAAGGGAGAACCGGGTTACGAAATGTCCTTTGAATTTTTCGAAGGTATTGGCCAAAGAATCAATCACCTTTGATTACCATTTTGATACTATGAACGAATTATTGATAGTACTCTGGGTTGACCATAATGTAATAAATATGATCACCAATTACGACAATATTCAACCAGTACAGAAAATAAAAAGATGGTCAAAAAAGACAAACAGAACACTGAAGTGCCTCAACCGCAACTGTACACAAAAGTGGCGGGAGGACTCTTTTTACCTACATGTTGGACCTGATGATGACCAATTCTTGGAAACTTTACCTATTGGCCACTGGCAATAAAAGTATCGCAGTTGGAATTTACAAGGTCCATCGTGAGACATTATTTGCTTAGAGCCAATAAAGAATTGAGCAGAAGACAGTATTCATTACCTGACCTTGTTCGATTAGACAATATTGAATATTTTCCACAAAGGATTGCAAATCCCCTATGGTGTGTTGTATGCCCCTCTCGTATAACATGGACATGCAAAAAATGTCGAAATGCCTTATGCGTTGAAAAAAAAATTTGAGTTAAATTACACCAAATGAACCCATATCATCCAATTGTACCTGTTCAAGTACACCATGTTTTTTCAATATTTCTGAGAAAAAATTCCCTTGTTTAAAAAAATTGGATTATTTTGTCAATAAAATCAACGTTCTTTTACAAAAATAACTGATTTTATTTTTACTCACCTTTGAGCAAGATGGGTCAAGATACTCCATTCTGACACAATATAATCCCAAGAACTTTGGCCTCTAAATGAACTAAGTCATATCTTTATACAACGATCAGTGACAAAATGGACTGACCCACATTCAAACGTCAAGAAAACATTTGGTTTCGTTGTATTTATCTCTGTTAATTTGTTTTTTTTTATAATTTTTTAATAACATTTTTTTAACATTTATTCTAATTTGTTTCTTAGTCCATTATATTATGGTCATATTATTCCAACAGATCTGTATCCATTCATTCAGCTCTTAATGGTGATGACCACAGTAAATTCCTCATATGAAAAAGTCGAGAGGGTTTTAGGTCTGTGCAGCTGGGTGGCCATATCTCCGGTTGTATATAACTTGGGTACTGTTGAGATAAAAATAATATTTTCTATTCTGGGAAATGTGGGAAACATCTTCAATTTCAGGGAGTAAAAAATATTATTTTTTTTTGTCGGCCTCCAAATGTAGGGCCTACAAAATTCACTATTTTGGCTATCAGTCAAAATTCGCTTCTCTCCACTAAAATACTTTCCAAGAGGATTTCCCTTTTCATTTGTATATTAACGTATTCTCTTTGTCTTGTGTCTTTTTGGCTCTGATAAAACAACTTACATCCAAAAATAAGATCTATCGTGACTTCGCGAGAACCTCTGTTTAATCGTTTCTCATTTATAATATTGGGAGTGAGTTGGTCTATTATGTCTGATATCATAATGTAAATAAAGCCTTACATTCTGAAAGCACCTAAATTAAGAACAAATTTTCAATCTAAGAAGATGTTCAACCAGGACTTCCAGGAAGTATAAGTAACATCAAAAATGAATCAAACAAATATAGATACTCAAAGCGATACTGTTTCAGCTTCTGCATCTGGAACGTGTCAAGAATTAGGAGATCAGGATGGTACGAAGGAAATAAATTCGAGTTAAACTGGTTACTAAATAAGTGTCGGCTTCTTGTAAAATCGATAAAAAAAAATCGGTCCAGGACTAGGCCCTACATTGCATGTCAAATTTGCGACTAATATAAAGAAGTGGCTACAAAATTTTCTGAAATTGGAAAAGTTGCGTTTTACAGGGGTGCGATGACTGAAAGTACACAGAAATTGGAAAGAGTTGTCGATAACGTTGTGTCCAAATTGCATGTCGCGGCTTTTCAGGCATAAACATCTAACGAACAATGGATTGTCCAGTCTGAAAAACATCCATGGTTGAAAACCCTAAAACATATCGTTCACAAGTTGTAAATCAGTTGATATATCTGTATGTTGATATTTATGAAGGTTTTTATGATTGAGGTTGTAAGGGCAAGATCTTTATCATCTAGTTCACTAGCAAATATGATGGCGTTTTTTTATCCAGGAGGAGCATGAAGGAAACTGGAAAGCAGGGATAACCAGTTTTCGACCACCGCAATCCGGATTGCACATGGTTTAAGCAGCAATGCTGCATATCCTTAGAGATATGGAAAGAAAAAACCGTGGGAAATATTTTCCCGTTTTTTGTGCTATTCTATTCAAATAGAGACAAACAGTTTTTAGTCTGCAGATACGCCTTTCCAGATAATCCAGCAGAACAACATAAAGCTTTTGTTGGATTAATGTAAATGGAAGAACATTGCATGCTATAACACTGTTTACAGATGCTGCTAGAATATCCGAACAGACACGGGCGGAGAGTTTGCAAATATAGGGAAGAATAGAGGTCTATGGAAAATATTGAACGATCACTTGGGTCACGGCATATTTACAGTTTGGTGCTATTGCCATCGATCTGACCACGCAATGGGATCTGTATTTTCCACTGTTTGGCTAAACCATTTGAAATCAGTGTCGTCCTACTTTCGAACTTCTCCCTCAAAATGACTTCAACGAAAATGTCTTAGTTATATATTTTAAATAATCTAACTGGATGCAGACTTGTTTGGGAATAATTTCAAGCCAGCACCGATGTTTCAAAGCACGATGTTATTTATGATTAAGACGCGGAGAAATATAGTCAACATGGTCGATATATCTCTGGATTTTCAAACTTTACAGAAAATGTTTCAGAAATCAAATTTGACTTTGACCCATATAATAATCGCTAGATATGGAGCTATGAGAAAATTGGATATGATGCTGACTACCGGTCCTTGACCAGTAGGTAAGAAAGAACAGTTACTAGCTGAAATTGACTATGATTTTAGTCAAAATAGTTTAAAGATATCGACTTCAGCAGCGAATAAAGATGTACTAGTAATATAGATTACGCATACATTACAACGGGTAGACCATACTGGTCTTCAGTAAGAAAAGAAGTTGTATTGTCCTTAAAAAATTTCTTGATATTAGCCTTAGATTTGAAGGAGATAAAACAATAATTAATAATATGGTTTACCTTATTTGTGCAAAGCCTTAAGCTCAAATGACATATGCAGGCCAACCACTATTTAAAAATATTTTTGGTTCAGAGAAAGTATCCAATTTTGCGACATCTGTTTGTGATTGTTGGCCTTACTCTTTGCACCACTGGTATTTTGCAAAACTTATTAGTCTGGTTACTACTATTTAAATAAAAAAGAATTTTACTAAAAGTCACAATAAATGATCGCGTCTTAGTGCCATTGACCGGAGTTGGAACAGCTCATTTTAATCCTAGAGCAGCAGTCGCGAAGTATTTAAAGGAAAAAAAACGTCGTTTTAGAGAAGCAACTTTTGAAATCTACAAAACTAGGAATATTATTTGTACATTTTTTTAGAGACGATCCTAAACTATAGATAGTTTATTAGAATTCCTTTTGGTTTGTCTTATTTAATATTTATATGTAGGTACCAAACTCAGACTAATCCAAACTACCTATGTATTAATATTTTATTTTTAAAATACAAAAATAAAATATATTTTAGTATTTCACTTTTTTCAGGTCGACGTAAATACCAGAAAGTATTCTAGTTAGATTTCTAAATCTGCCCTAGACTTAGTATATTTGTTTGTTGTATTATAGATTAAAAAGAGTTTCTTTTTTAATTTAATTGTGTTTTATATTTCTGTCAAATTAAACATTTAATTTACGTTTCTTTGCTTCCCTTTTTTTTTCGAATATAGGCAATTTTAGGTATCACTCAACACTGGTATCATTTCAGTGTTTTTAGTTATTAAGCAATTATAACAAATCCAAATTACTATAGAACGTTAGAAGATGCTTTGAATATCTGTAATAAACATGATAAGCTATAGCAAAAATAATATACGTATATAAAACACAAAAAAAAATAAAATAAATGTTAATTTATAAATTTTGACAAAAATTTCAATCATTAAAGCGCCTTTCAATTTTCTCTGCAATACCTTAAAATGTTCAAGTACCCCTAATGCTTTCTTAAACAGTTAATTCTCTGGAAACAATTTTATATTTTAAGGCTCCCCTGTTTCTAACAAATTAAGACCCTAATCCTAATAAACACTTCTGAATATAACAGGCTCATTGGAATTATTATTCTTTATGTTTACGAGGGCATACTGTACCAGGATAACTCAAAATTTAAGCCTCAGCATTTCTTTACAGAAAATTGTTTGCCACTAATCATCTTTGGAACATGCATGACTCTATCGAACTTCTAGAAAATGGTATCTACGTTTACCCCAAAAAAATCTTAGTTTATTAGGCACAAGCTCTTGTCTGTCGCTTAGCTCGAATTATGTTTAATTCCGTATTTCAAATAGCTGGTACATCAGGGGAATTTATTGTGGAAAAAGAAGAAGATGCATTTTGAATGTGCATGTTGGTTCAGAAGCATTATCTTGTGGTTTAAACGGGGCTGTATGTTAAAACATTTATTTAACCAAAAAACCCATAATATCATTAATATTAAGCTTATATATATTTTTAAAGATATCTTTGACTTCTTTCGCATTTATATTTTAAAGAATCGATGCAACCGGATACTGAATAATAATCATAATATATTATAGAAAACAATTTGGAATATTCTCAGAAAACAAACTTAATTTCATTGAACGAAAAAAAAACCAACATAGAACCACGTCTAAAACTGGATCGATTCGAACCTCGAACCATATTCATAAGATGTTGATTGCACTTTTAAGTATTTCTTTATCATCTTTTATATACAGCGGATAGTGTAGTAGTACCTACCCTTAAATGAGGGAGAAAATGCCTTAGCTTTGATTGCCTATTTTATTTTACATATTTACGTATAATCTTCATTTTATCAAAATTAATGGCGAACCAAAACGTTCGTGGAAAATATTGGTTTTAGTAACAGAGAGACTAGTTAGTATTAAATTTATAGGAAAAACTTTAATGCGAATATTTTATGTGGGTATTATTCATGACAAATTAACTAAGTATAAAGTTTAGCAGAAACCGCTTGTGAGAATGCTATCGACTTGTTTCTGAATTTCTTTGATAAGATCTGGTACAAAGGATTTCCACGAATTATTTCCCTACATTTCCAACAGCGGCGCAACGCTACTCTAAACTTATTATAATATTCCCCACTAAGTAAGATACAAGTCCCTTAAAATGGAGAGTGGCTTTATTTCGATCTGTTAAGAGGGTAGAGGGTAGGCAGCCCGAAACAAGGGGTAATTTTAAACTAAAATCTTTCTTTGTCGGATTAAGTTTAATGGAGAAATCTTGGAAAATCCAGATAATAATTCCCGGTGAATTAATGCTGCCAATAAGCTTGCAAAA
>MU186080.1:84564-100882 GCA_016904865.1 Pissodes strobi | reverse complement strand
AGCTTCTGGACTTGTTTATTAAACAAATTTTGGCATTTATTGTCAGATTATATTATTCCCAAAAGCATTTATCAATTTGAGAAAATTGATGAAATTGATGAAAATTATGTGCCCGAAAACATTATTACCGGAGCGGAAGAAGCGGCAATGCAAATACTACCGGAAAAATCTCGAGATTGAGTAGCTTTGATTATGGGTATTGCCGGGGCTTGTAGATGCGATGAGCTAACACATTTAAAAATTGAAAATATACAAGACAAAAGTAATTATATTTTCGTTGTTTTGCCCGATACAAAAACTAAAAAATCAAGAAGTTTTACCATTCTTAAAGAAGGATTTCTATTATAGTGCGCCAAGCGAGTGAACCTTAACAACGACTGAAGGGGGTAGAGGACTAGCACGCAAAAAATCTTGCCTTCCCATAGGCGCACGAGGTTATTCTTACCATATTATTATTGATAATATTCATTAGTTTAAGACGTTAAAATTAATTACAGTCTTATAGTACAAAATATGTCATATAATAATATCTCATTTTTATAATAAGGATAGTATTCTATGATATTATTTGTTGTATGTATTACATAAATATGTTGTAGTAATAAGTAGAGTTCGTTTCCCGAAGGTTTTGTATTTACGTCATTGATGACATCGCTTAATTTGGAAAAAAACGGATTATCGTAGCTAATTCATATAAATTCTCTAGCATTCAATTTTTGTATTAAAAGTTAGGCAATATTGAAGCAAGTATGTTCCAAAACGCTCTTTATAGAACGTTCGGAATTGTTTTGTAATAAAAATTTTAATTTAGAGAGTTCAGTTAAGAGAGTTATCCGAAATATATAAAAATTAGTTAACCGCGTATAATAATCACCAAATGCAAGAAAAATATAAGAAAGGTTAAAAATCTTCAAAGATATCATCAAATTAAGGGTCTGATGATATATAGGTTGTGTCGATTTTGCAAATTTTCTTTTTTTTTCGCTAGAAAAGGGGTGTCCTATAAAGTAGCTTAAGCTTGAACCTAAATTGCCCTAGAAGGGCAAACTTCCACTACGACTTTCTCAGGTGTAACGTGAAAATATTGAAATTGTAACGTGAAAATAATGAAATTTTAGTAACCGACACCGGGGGCCTGGCACAGTGTTTCCAAAAGTTGCACATTTTCTTATGGGGAATAACAGTGTTGTTTACTATTTAAGTATATTTAATATTCCACTTCACGCATGACCCTCCGCTCGCTTCGGGGGCGCAACCAAACAAAACTAACCCAAACTAACCCAAGGCATGCCGGAAATAAAAAAAAATTGAAATTTGTCAGTCGAAAATGCAAATATTTTTTAGTTTGTTTTTCCTCATTTGGGAATGTCTTGGGTTAGTTTGGGTTAGGTTTGTTTGGTTACGCCCCCGGAGCGAGCGGAGGGCCATGTATGAAGTGAAATATTTGACGAATATATACATCCAAAGGAATGGTGTAATCGAATGAGTGTCTCTTTTATTCTGATGAATGGATGCAAATGCACATTGAACAATCATCCAAGCCGCCACGTGTACCATACGGCGGGCAATGATATCATTATGGCAGGATCGACCATCCCTTCATCTTCATTCAATCGGACTACTGGAGGTCTCGGTCAACAGCAATATGTCCTGACATGACCACGTTGCTAACGTCGCGTCGCAAAATCAGCCTCCCAGAAGCTTGGTACGCTATTTCGCAACAAAAAATGTATACACCGCAGCAGTTGCTTTTGCTTTACAAAGCGCAAATATGGCTGTGCTTAGAATATTGCTCACACATCTGGGGTGCCACGCCAGAGCACACCCTAAAGCTACTGGATTCCGTTCAGAAGAGAGTTGTGCGTCTCGTCGGTGACCCGGAGTTGACCCGGAATCTGGATAGTCTGAACCACCGCAAACATGTGACCGAGAAATCCCTGTTTTACAGATACTTTTACGGCAGATGTTCCCAGGATTTGGCCCGCCTTATCCCGCCCTTGACAACGCCTGTCAGATAGTCACGATAGACGGCAAGAGCGCATCGGTTCGTCGTACAACTGATAACACCTAGAACATCGCTTTACAAGAACTCCTTTGTCTGGCGCACTGCATCACTGTGGAACTCACTCCCAGGACGCATATTCGGATGTAACAAGCAAGATGTTCATTCGACTATGCCGAACGTTTCTTCATATGTGACGTGCACGATAGCATTTAGTCGGATGTCGTGACTGTTACATAGAATCAACAAATAAGTCTTCAATTATTTAAACACTTCATGCATGGCCCTCCGCTCGCTTCGCTCCCTATATGGGGGCTCAACAAATAGAAACTCACCAGGTGCTAACCAAAACTAACCCAAAATTTTTATTTATTTATTTTTTTATTTTGGGTTAGTTTTGGTTGGCACTTGGTTAGTTTCTGTTTGTTGAGCCCCCGTAGCGAGCGAAGCGAGCGGAGGGCCATGCATGAAGCGTTAAAATAATTGAATGATTCTATGTAACAGTCACGACATCTGACTAAATGCTATCGTGCATGTCACACATGAAGAAACGATCGGCATTGCCGTATGGACATCTTGCCTGTTACATGCGAATATGCTCCCAGGACATCTGTTCCCCAAACTAACTATTCAAGAACCGTGTCAATCAATATCTTCGCACACACAGCGCTCGTCGAGCAATATAGGATGTGCTACTGCAATAAAAAAATCATTCACCTAAATAAAAAAATGAGTAGAGACACTTATAGCACAGGTTATTCACTACCAGCTTGTCAACTCTATCGAAATCGGAAAGTTGGAGTGTCGGGCACTGCGCCCTGAGCGGTTCAGTTCCACAGTAGAATTTAAAATGAATTTTCGCTTCAAAATACATGACAAATTCTTCCGAAGCCTCGGCTATCCCTGAGAGGTTCGGAAATTTCGGATTTTTATACAATTGTGCGTTTTAATATCGTTTTTAAACGGATTTTAGAGGATAAAATAGTTATTTATGCAACAAGTGTGTAAAGTGAACCTTTTTTATGAATGGGAATATTGGTAAAAAAATTTAATTGAAATTGAGTAAAAAAAGGGTACTTTACACATGAGTAGCATACAAAATTTTTTCTACTACCGAAAAATATATGAAAAAACAAAAATATTATTAAATTACTTTACGCACTAGTGCGTAAAATAAATTATTTTACACACAGGTGCGTAAAATATATTATTTTACGCATTGCCCTAAATGTCAAAAAATATGTCAGATTTACTTTACGCACTAGTGCGTAAAATAACTTATTTTACGCACTGCACATTAAAAAAGCCTATTTTACGAATCTTAGAGAGTGCGTAAAGTGAGTACTTTACGCACGGTAGTAGAAAAAGCATATTTTAAATTAAACGAACTGTCAAAAGTATTATTCAGATGCCCAGGCGTTTTTTAAAACAATATTAAGTCATGACCCTCTTCTAAAATTTGCAAAACTTGGTTATTGACTTTCCCAAATCAAAGGATGCCGCCGCAAGATGACTAGCTGGTAGTGAATAAGCTGCGCTTATAGCGCACCATTTTTCTAATGAATTTTGCTAACGAAACTACAGTAAACAGTAAACGTCTGGCAACAGTGTGCCTTCTTAAAAATCTTTGTTTTGGCTATTGTGACAGTTGACAGTAAAAAGGAGGATGGATATTTACAAGTAAAATTTAATTTTGTTTAATGGGGCTATGGCTATGAGTCGCTTTAAATTAGGACCGGAACAAAACGGAGGTCTCTCGTTAGACGCAAATGTATCCTAGTTAATATTTTCACCCGACAATTGATGTTCAGATTTGTTTTGTCTATATTTCCAGTGCTTTTGTGAAGTGGTGCTGAAAATCTGTGTCAAAAGTCGAACTTTGAGGGCATTTTTTCGGTTCAAATGTAGCGGATCTTCCGACTTTTTTGGCTTAAACTCCTATATAGGACACCCCCTTTCTAGTGAAAAAAGAGAATTTGCAAAATCGGCAAAACCTATATTATATCACCAGACCCTACAAACCAAATAATATAAATAGCCACACAGCTCGGAATCGGCAATTTCCACGCCAATGGCTAAAGCAAGTCGCTGCCGAAATTTTAAAATATGTAAAAAAAATTAGGTGTTGGTCTAGGGTCAAAGTGTATTTAATATATCCTGCGACCAATCACTAAACTGCCTCCCCGCTAAAAATCAAGTAAACGTCGCACTGTTGCCTATTGTCGCGTATTTTAAATAGCTTGAAGGCGAATAAAATATAAACATTATAAATATTATAGTATATTTATTCCGTATTCCGTATTTCCCTGTGTAAATAAAATAGTAAATAATAGAAGACAGTAGTATTAAGGAAAATAACAAAATAAGTATTCAAGTAGGAAATTGAAATATGTAAATTCACTATAGGAAACTAGACAGAAAATAAATTAGGATTATTGGGAAAAAAATGTGGCAGCATCTAAATATGCGAGGACATTTTTTGCCAGCATTCTTTCCGTCCAGGTTCTTTCATTTGGCAAACAGTAAACCCAGTTGATTTGTGCAAAAAAATACATTTTATTAAGACCAAAAAATACCGGTCACAGCCGCTTTTTTTTCTTTTATAAAAATGGCAAATGTACAAGTCAGTGTGTGGGTATCAATACTATGTCAAAAATACCCTCCAAAATTGCTGCTTACTTAAACCTTGAAAATCAAGAACTGTACACCTGACATTGTTTGAGAAGATCTTCCGCTACCCTGCTAGTTAATGCCGGGGCCAGCCTGACAATACTTAAGCGCCATGGAGGATGGAAATCCTCATCGGTAGCGGAGGGCTACAGCGAAGAATCCATTCAAAACAAAATTAAAATTGCGTAGAAAATTCAAGGGATGAGCAAAATATCAAACAACGGCCAGGTGGAACAAATGCCCTCAACTTCCAATGGAGACATGGAAAATATGACAATTCATCCAAAACAATGTCGGTTTCATTTAATATTAATGTTAATTTAAATACCTGTAATAATATTGAAAATAAATAGTAGGTACATAAAAAAAGAGCGTGAGTTATATAAATCATAACCCAGTAGTGGGTTATGGTTTATAACTCACTAGTGTGTTATTTGATAGTTTAGTTGTCTAAAATGACATGAATAATGATACTTAAAACTGACATGTGTTGGATAAATAATATTTTCTATTCCCGAACTGGAATCAGAATCCAAAAGTAAGTTTAAATAGGACAAGTCCATAGTTTTTAAAACAGGAACACACAGACAAACTAAGCTATGTTTAAAATGGGCTCATCTCATGACACACATAGGGAATTGTGTATCTACTATGCCTGCGCTCAATGTGCGGCATGCTAAATAATGGCTGCGGGTCATATGAGTACTGGCAAATACCTGAATATTGCCTGAACCCCCGCGAATTATTTAAAAATTAATTGTGTAATTTATGAGTTGTATTATATTTACGGTACCAATACGTATTATTATTTTTATTGTTGATTATCTCTTCATTTTTAACTTTAGCCGGTTGCACCCTAGGTGCAGACGGGTTATGTACCGAATATGACCACTGATTTTATTGTCTTAAAAATGGACGTACTATATTGCACGTTTTAATGTTGATTGCCTTCTGAATGTGTTGATATATGAATGAGTCTAGAGGGGCAATATTTTCTGTGTTTTGATAAATCTATACTTTTGATTGTGTTGATTATCTCTCAATCTGTTCTTAACAACTTTATGACTCCATTATTATTAAGAAATCACGCAGTCAAAAGATGGGTTATTCTTTTTTATTAGGGGTTTGAACTATACTCAGGAAAAGGAGTTACGATATTTTAGATTTGGAGATCATTATCAGTCAGTTCAAAAGGGTGGTCCAAAGAGTCTAGGGAAATAACAAGTAGTTGTACAGTATCTTCTATAAGCTTGTCCAGATTCCACATTCTCTGTTCTTCCTTTATTGGTTGATGGTTCACAATATCTCGCCAGCTTTGTTTGATATAATGATTTTCAGTGAGCTAGTCACCCAAAAGGATATGGTAGTAAAGTTATAGCAAATGTATTTATTGCCTTAAACAAGTTCTAAGAATTCAGTTTAGTTTTTATAATAAGTGTTAGGGGGTTTTATAATATTGCATGAAGGGCTTTTTACTGTTGTGTAAGTTCTTGTACGTTGTACGTTTTAAAAATGTATGTGCTTGATATGTGTTTCGCAATAGTGCGGCCAATAATTGATTTTTTCTCGTGTACGTATGTGTGTTTTAAAGTATTCATCGGCTTATAATATCTAAATGGAATTTTGGAAACTAAGGGGTACCTATAAACAACTTATATTTGACGTGATTTATCTGAACCAGATTTCAGATAAAGTAGAAATATGAAAATCTCGTAACATAGTAAATGGGCGATTTGTTGTTAACTCAGTATATAAGTCGAAAAGTTGTCTTTAGTTTTGAAAAGACATAGCACAAAGGTTAGTTATTTTTATAAACGTTCTAGTGAACCGATGACCATCAAAAGATGCGAACATCTTCTAAGATATTTTAGCGTTCTATCATATTCTAGCGTTCCATCAGAGAGGTTAAATATCTACTAAATAACATCGTCAACTGTTGCGAAATCTCCGTAAAAATTCCTTTAACCCCTTCAAACGCGAGATTATAATAAACGTGTGTCAACAGTCGAGCAGGCAGCAGCATCCAAGGGGCTTGCATCATTGATGTACCACCTGAGCGCCGCTTCCGATTCATGCATTACTTACTAGATCCAGTTAGCGGTCCAATTTTCCTCATAGAATGCGATTTATATTACTTTTTAGTGACTTTCACTAAGCTATTTGATTTCACGTCAAATTTTTATGCGAAGAAAGATTGCTTTTGCAAACTTAGAGACTGGTGCTCATTTTTTTTTTCAGATTACATATGCGGTTGCTTTAATTATTGTTTATATGTTAATGTCAACATTATTATAGATATTATGTCATATTACTGCAAACAGTTCATCAGGAAATTTCAAACAGCCATTATAGCTATATGCATATCTACGCACTTCACATTTCATTTTGCTCCAATAACAAGCGATTTCAAAAGCTGCATACTGTAGGGAATAATTTGATAGATGATATTTTATTTTCAATATATTTATTCTTTAATTCCTCTATAATAAGGATTATTGTGCGAAATAAACTATTGTAGGAACCGGATTTGTCGGAGAAACAAAAACAAACATAAAATATTTTTAGGGCGCTATACACTGAGCGTCACGATCTAATCTCAGATGAAACTACCATTTTAATAAAGGTTATTAATACCACGTTACACTAGCCAAAATATTATAGGTTGTTGATGCATGAGACTTTCTTGTACACCCATTATTATGCAAAACGTAATTCCATAAAGTACCAAACTGTATATTTTTGTAAAACTGTTGGCAAAGAGTTTATACTTAAAATCATTCACGTATTATGCTTTATTACAGTAACAGGGCCAATACTGGCACGAATGTTGATAAGTATTCAGAGGGGCCACCTCCACGCCTAAACACTATTGGGGAAACTGTTGTATCCATAGAGAAAGTTAATAAAAGAGAGAGAACGGGAAATTTCTCGAGGAGCCTCTTACTGTGGGGTATCATGGGGCCCCTACTGCTACAAACTACAGATGGGCCACGGCCTAAAAATTAAATACCGCGTGTTAATAAAACTTGTTGAGGCCTCTTCACTCTTAGCACTCGGTCTATAGTTATTACCCTCTCACTTGAAGGAAATGTTAATCTTAATCTATCCCACATAAATCTAATTTTAAATAAAATAGTATATAATATAGGTAGGTTAGAAACCTATGGTATTAAATGCAACAAATAACCAAACCATATATGAACAAAATAATTGCAACTGGCAACGCAGCAATTCCGCCATACGGAGTGTCACTACTGATTACTGTATCTGTGTCTCTGTAAGTTTCACGGGGTGTCCTAGGTGAGCGATTTGCAGCGAACGCGAAGCGCTGGCGATGCCGTACGGAAATTTAATATAGTCGCACTGTATCGCCACTGATTCGCGTTCGCTGCAAATCGCTCACATAGGACCGGGCGTTAGTTAATGGATGGATAGTGGATCCGAAAAAACGATTCTAGGTAATTACCGAATATTTCTATCATAACACGATTATTAAAAAATTAAGTGCACTGTGTGTACTGAAAAATAGGTGTATACAGTAGATACATAATATCTATTATAAATATTATGAATCTATTGAGGATGAAAGTAAAGAAGAGATTTATGGTAAATGAAGTGACTAGGTGCTAGGGTCTAGGGTTGCCAAGTTGTAAAAATGAAATACCCCGAGGCAAGTCAAAATAATATCTGTCGCTGCCGCTCAAATCTCAATCTCAGTTAGGTATTTCTCGGGAATCCAAAGTCGCGTGGCGCACACGGGACACGGGCGAAACGTCATCAATTCTTTGAAGCTACAGACTGCGTCGTTGTCAAGTCTATTACTACTAATTTAAATTCAATGTAATTTTATGCTTGGGAAACATTCTAATTATTTTTCTTTATATAGTCAGATTCGAAATTGTTATAAAGCGTGTCACGAGCCGTTTTGTCTAGCGTATATCGATGCGAAAAGCCCCACGTTGGGCGCCAAAAATTTATCACGCCGTTTCTGTCCTACTAATAGGCGCAAAATTTCACTCCAGCTTAGAAGGAACTAGGCCTGAATAATCTCAAATCAAAGGAATAAAAACAAATTAATTTCAAGAATTTAGATATTGAATGAAATAAAGTATGTCAATGCGTAGGCTAGAACGAGCTATCGCCTAGCATATAAATAAAGCCCTAGCTTAAATGCCGGCGAGGAGGCTGCGGGTTAATTTATTTAAGGCGCCACGGGCTTTTAGACAGCACATGCGAGAATTACCCCAAAGTTGAAATATGGAACTCGTTTTAGCTTAAGCTGCGCGACAAAATAAATGAATACCAAAAATTCCTTATTTATTTCTATCCGGGAAATCGATCAATAAAACAAAAAATGAGTTAGAAAATTAGATTAAATAAATATACCGGCAATTTATCAGTATTAATAAAGGAAAAAAAAATACCCGAAAATTAATCAAAATCAAAGTCGGTATAAAGCAAGTACCCGAATTAACCAAAGAAAACAACTAAAGTCTATGAGAACAAATATTCAAAAATTAATCAAAAACGACTAAAGAAAGAGGTAAACAAATATTCAAAAATAATCAAAAACGTTTCAATTATTATGTTAAAAAACAGATACTTACGGAAGCGGCCTGTCCTGTTCGAGATTCGCTTAAGTTCTAATTAAATAAAAGAGGTGATTAAACAAACAAGGATTGGTTTAATTTCCTAATAAGAAAATATCACAGCTGGTCAGGAGGAAAAAGAAGGATTAAATTGGAGAAAATCTTAGTAAATCAATTCATATGGTTACACTGTATTCTTAAACAAAAAAAGGTAGGTTTTACGCAGTGAAATAATAATTCACACGCTTAATCTAAACTAATTCCGAAATAATTAGTTGTAGTTAATGACGATAGCTCAAAGCATTAATAAAAAGAACGTCAGTAAAATATGTTGAAAGCCAGCGATACTGCAAATAACTTCTCGTTATAGGTAAGTTCAATTAGACCAAGTAATCACCTAATTAAATACTAATTCACGGCACTCTAATCATGATCCCACATATGCCGTATAACTAACTAACTGGGTTATTCAGTTCAATTAAGATTCGTTGTTAACTGCCGCAAAAAATATATATAAAAAACTAGTTAGATCTAGCGTTATTATAGCCACCAATTATTTACAGACTCTGACCTTAACATATGATAATTTATTCCACAGTCAAGTTACCGGTAGGATACAGATAATAAACAATCTGTTCGAGTAAAGAAAATATCAAAGGCCGCAATAAAAAAAACAACTAAAAATAACGCAGTCTACTAGGCTGTAACAACACTGGTAGTTATCTGATCTACAGTTATCCAACGTAACCCAGAAATCGTGAGAATAATAATAAAACTAGTTCAACCTACAACGTTATTGCGTCAGTCAATTAAAAGTTCAAAGAAATTCGATCCAAAATCTGATTTATTCTAGATCAACGGATCTATCTGAATTTTAGAATTTAATTAAATAAAATCAAGCATCTCAGGCTCGACAAATTGTCCAAAAAGTACCTATTAAAAGGAAATTTTAATGACTAAATGTCACCTTAAATAAGGAGAAAAAGATTAAAAGTTAATTTTTGTTCGAAAACAAATCAAATAATAATAAATAATAATTAGAGGTCGCAGGTTAATGACGACGCACTATAACCCTCGTAGATATTCCGGCTGACCTGGCTTCGACGTTCTCCCGATCGAAAAATTTAAATAAATCCGCGCTGCGAAACGATTCGATTTTCAACAAATTCACGCGCTAAGATAAAGTCGATGGTAAACGGCCTTGTTTCCGGCTCTGTAGCATACTGTTTTGGGATTGGTTGTTGGGATTGAGCGTCGCACGCATTTATTTTTAATTGCCTTTGAATAATTGGTAATTTCATTAATTGAAATGGCTTAATGACAATGCGCTTTTGGCTACTCTGGAGGATGCCTATGCATCGAAATCCTAGGTTTTTATCGTTTAATTCCCTTGGATGAATTATATATTAATATTGTGGATACATTGATTGGGTTCGTACCTGTTTGTATCCCTGATGATCACCAAATAAATAAATAAATAAAAAATAAATATCGTGTGAATAATCAAAAGGTTGTTGATGCTCTCGCTGCTACTAGTAGCTTATTAAAAATGTAATTTTTATATTAGATTCTACATATACATATTAGAATTTATAAAACATAATTAGACTTTAGATGAAGTATATGCTAAATTATCTACCTTTCATGTACTAATAGTTTATTATTTGTATTTATGTTTTATAAGTTATAGATAGGTCAATATCTATAAACATGTTTTTTACTTTAGTTTTACTTTCATTTACTTGTGATGTATTTATTTTAATAAGTATGTAGTATCATTTAAATTATTATGGTAACAAATATTTTATAGAAAACACCATTGTGACCATTGACACCACTCAGTTTTTAAATAGGGTGGGGGGGCCCTTAAGTAACTTTCCCGGGCCAGTCAGTAGGGTCTCATCCGTCCCTGCACATGTAGCATGTAATTCGTTTAATTTAGAGACAAATGACTACACTTTCTAATTAAGCGGGTTTTCACGTATTAGTTATTCTCAATTTAAATTTCTATTACTATATTAGTAATAAAATTAAAGAAATATAATTCTAAAAACATTTTTATTGTATAAAATTACAAGAAGCAACAAACAACTGAGGACATTTAAACTGTAAACATAAAGCATAATTATTAACGTAATAATTAAAAATTAATTTAATAAACAAGCCAAACTCACCAATTATACCAATCTTCTGCAGGGATCTCATAACTAAAAAAGTATCAAAACATAAAAATAAAATATTTATTATTTGTATCGTAAAATATGTAACAAATCAAATAAATATATTAATATATCAAACATAAATCAATAGTGTGACAACTGCAACTTAACTCTATTTTTTCCAATGTAGAAAAATATTAATACTACTCTACCTACACGACCGTACCGCACATAAACACACCAACGATAATTATAGGTTAGATTAAGATTACTAGTTTACTAGTGCCACTTGCCACTGTAAAGCCATCCACAATTCGGGGTAATCACCGATATCATATTGATTGATAATATCAATGGCAACGTCGGTACATCTTAAAACGCTCTTTATTTTGTAAATGTGAAATTTGTAGGATGACGTTCACAGATAAATATCGAATGCCGTTGGTTTGCGGAATACGGATTGCTGATATTGAAATCTGGTAGAACTTAGAGAACGCAAATACACAATAAATTTCGATACCGATACTGCTTAAAAAGAACCAATACCTACTCATTCTTGAAAGTACTTAAAACTGGATTGAATAATTATACTACGATCCATACGTTACTATTAGTTTATTTTCTGTGGTTCTCCAGTCCAGTGTGAAGTATCCGAGTTTTGTGTGTCTGGTCTGGGTTTGGTGTTTGGTATAATGGTTAATGGCGGCTTCGGGATTTCTACTATGTTTTCTTTTTAAATAAAATGATTAGACAATACCAATCCGTATTCTTGATTCATTCTTCCCTAAAACAATTTTTTTTTCTATAATACTTCTAAGCTGCAATACATTTTTTGCAAAATATCTATTGCTCTTATTTGCTCTTAATTATCTACACTGTTAATTTTTACTAAATAACATGATAGGTATATTAACTACAAATCTGTAAGAGCAATGGTCTTTAAAAAAATGAATTTGCAGTTTAAATAGCTTGGAAATAAAATTCCGACAAGAGACGAATTCAAATACTCCGCCTTTTTTCGGTCGATAATATAGGTATCCGTTTTACCGATAGAGGCAAAGGTTGTATTTCTCATAAGTTAACACCGGATCGCTTGTATCGAACGCAAGGCTAATTCTTAGTATAGAATCGGACAGTCTCCTTTTATTTCTTTCTCGATGGTTGTACCTAGAGCATAGTGCACCATGAAAACGCTTCTTATTTATGACAGATGTCGCCACCTATCAACTTAAAATTTAGGTACAATCCTCACTTGCTTGACCTTAAATAGCGCATTCATGTTTTACGCGTGACAAAAGTATTTTTTCTATTTTGGTGTCATAAAGAACTCTTTACAATACGCAAAGTAGTGTCGAAAAAGAAGCTCTTTTCGACACTACTTTTGTTGACTGGTTGCTATGACATTAACAAAATTGTTCAACGTCAAGGGTCACTAGCAAAAATTTCGACACTGTTTTGAATGGCATTCCTAATAATACAGACGTCAAAAGTAACAAGATGGCCGTCCATACTTTTGATCACGATTTAAATAAATTAATGTTTTTCATTAAAAAACGTGCAAAATAGAAAAAATACACGTTTTAAAAGACATTTAGCGCAATCGCACGTTAGGAAACTCCCCGCAAGCGGGTCGTTTTCTAATTTCGTTCTCGTCCGGTAAAATACGGTCTTTTAAAACCAGTATCTTAATATACTATTGCAGTTGTGCAATAAAAAAGATTGTTTTCGCCGTAAAAAGTAATAAATTAGCATTGTATTCGTGTGTAGGTAATTTGAGAAGTGGTATCTTTGAGACTCTCAAACATTATTGTTGTGTGTAATAGTGTTCAATGGTGAGTAAAAATCCTTCTTATTTTTCTTTGTAAGCTTAGCGTCACCCGTAGGCAGCCAATTTTTGTTATGTTGCACCCTCTTGTACCTTAAACAGTCATAGAGAACGTTATTTTTTTTTCAAAATTTTTTCGATTATGCCGCGTAGTAAAGAAAGTTAAAAAGAGATTCTTTCCATCCAGATGTCCTAAAAAGGCTCTAGAAGCTGTTAACTCCATTGTCCAGATAACAACATTTCCTATAGGGATGCAACGATTTTTTTTCGCGTTAAACTTGCAACACTTTCAAGAGAATCTAAAGAATATTAAGAAGATGGAGGTAATAGCAATAAATACACTGCGAGTTACGCTGTCAAGCAAGTATTTTCTAATTAAGAGGAAATATTTCTGAAGGAATATATTCAAAAAGTGGCGAAAATGCTGTACGGTTTGGCAAAAAAAGGGTGTAAGGTTTAGTTTACAACTTTGCGCCGGCCAAAAAAATATCCACCAAATTGGGACAAGGATAAAACTGCAGTGGAAGAATGGCTACGTTTCTCTTTGAAAGGGCAGCGGGAAAAATAAAGTCGATCCGCAAGTTTAAACTCAAAACAAATGTGAACATTTTTTTTGACAACCTACAGAGTGTATACACTCTCTTTGGGCCAGTCCCTCCAAAGAAAAGATGTAATTTTGATGAGACTGGACTTAGCACGGTGCAATCGCAATCCAAAATAGTAGTCCCCCAAAGGAATAAAGCTGCTTGTTAGTGTTAGGATCACTAGTTACTACATTCCGCCAAATGTTAGTACTTACTCAGGTCTTTTTTTAAAGACAGGATGGTCTATGGTGCACCCCGTGGCACTGTTCCTTTATCATTTCATTGAGGCTATAAAATATTATAGATAAGAGAGGGTGTTATTAGTACTAGACAATTATGAAAGCCATCTGTCAGTAGAGGTACTAAAAAAGCTTCAACTGCTGATATTGTTATGGTAGCATTCCCACCCCATACATCGAATAAATTACAACCCCTACATTTAAGCATTTACGGTCGTTTAAAAACATCTTTTAGGTGTCGAGGCATGGCTGGTCAATAATGCAGGCAAAATTTTTGATATTCTATTGCCAATGTTCTGGAAAATGCTTTTCCAAGGAATTTTACTCCAAGTAATATTTTGAGTGGAGTTCAAGGCTTAGGAATTTTCTTCTTGTATAAAGAATTTTTTTCGAAAGGAGATTTTCTAGGGTCTAACGTCACAGATCGCGAACCATTCACTCAATTTCGACCAGTGTTTCAATGCCTGTTACTAATAAACCTCAGGAGGGATCAACAGAACCTGAACGAAGCACATCAGTTTGATAATCCTAGTTCTACATCCAAAACTGCGAATATTTCAGCACCTTTAACTCCTGCAATTGAAGATGAATCAGTTGAACTACAAAAAGAACCATCGGCAGGACCTTCACGCGTCCAACATGTGTCGATACCAGCGGGTACCATTAAAAAATAGACACCTGTAACAAGCTTTGTATCCCCTGAATAAGTGCAACCGTTTCCTAAGGCACAGGCGCTAGACAAAGTAAGAAAAAGGAAGAAGATGTGACAAAACATTTAATGCCACTGACACTCCCGAAAAAAGGTAAAACTTGGTTTAGGCCGTAACCAAAGATTTATCTTTTGATAAAGAAAAAAGCGTGACAAACCCAAATTTCCTCCTTCTGCAGAAACTAAGTCCATAAAGGAAACGAGAGCCTAGATTAACGCAGGATTTTGAAACTTCTTCTGAGAGCCAAGACGGTATATCGCTTGCGTCAACTGATTATGAAGAAAGTGCAGGTGAATCATATTCGTTTTGTAGCAACACCATTGCGGCAAATAAGGGTCGAGAAACTGTGGCCGATGCACTAAGTGTGATTGCTGGGCTTAACCTAGGTGCCGATCTTGCTGATGACGAGTGGAAAAGACACGTATTCGATATTTGTTTAGGACGCTCTAGTTTGATTATTTATTTAATTTTTTTTTTCAAAAATCATATTTTGAATTTTTGATCACCGAAAAGGAAGGATGGATAGTTGGACTCTAAGTTGCCGGCGTGCAACTAAACTGAAGTGTGGAGGAGTACCATCATGCATAAACCAAATTCGAGCTTTTTTTCTTTTTGGGACATCTTGTAAGAGTTTGGGTAGGGCCATGCTCTATAAGTTGCCGATAATAGTTGCCATTAAGCCTGTCAGGCAGAAAATAAGGCCCAATAAGAAAATATCAAGAATTCCAACCTAAGCCTATACTGAGACAATAATTATTTTTAGCAATAGCATGTGGGTTAACTTCGTCCCAAATGTAATTATTATGAAAATTTATTATTGCATAACGGGAAAAACATACCTCATCGGTAAACAACACCTTGGAGGAAGAAAACCTTACATTCGCCACTAATTTATTTTGTATCCAGCTTCCTCTATCTAAACTGTTCTTACTGTTCTGGGTCTTCCAACTGTTTTTAAAAGCTACAGATCTCACAAAGTCGAGATTGCAAATTAATAAAGGCACTCGACGTTCAGGAAATCTTTCTCAGTACATAGCTGCACGAGCATAAATACATAAAATGCATGTCTGTCGTTTCAGACTTGCATCCATTGTAACGAAAAAAAAAATCTAAATACTTCTTTTGATTGAAATGACAAAAAGTATGAGAAAACAAATTTATTTTGACAACTGTCGATGATGAGGCGCGCAAATGCATGAGTTGAAGAAATCGGGGGTGGCCATTACCAGCAGCCAGCTACTTTAAGTTAAGTGGCCCTGTGTTAAGTTTTTCTTTAAATTACCCTAATTTTAGTTTTAATTAGCATATTTCAGATCTCATGGACTATGCATTCTTTATTTTTTTGCAAAATCACTTTTAGGCCGTAAGAGATATTGAAGAGCTGAAGAACAACATGATAGATCAGTTTTATTCTCAATCTTGACGTCGTAATAAAAAAAAATGAAGGACTAAAACGAGAGTCAAGTAGATTATCTTATACGTTACTACTTACGTTGTAGTAAAACAATTATTTGTGTAAATTTGAATTGATTATCCCTAA
>MU186080.1:70415-84164 GCA_016904865.1 Pissodes strobi | reverse complement strand
TTATATTCGTTACTATCCAATACCCGAAGTACCGAATACCGAACCGAGAAATTTATCGGTACTATGAATAGAGTGATTACATATTATATAATTACATTACACGGTAGTCGGCACTTACGAGAGTTACGAGACTCACCGCTATGGTCGGGTGGTCGCAGCATATTTTGTCGTATTTCGTCTCGTTAGTTTGAAATATTTGCAGCGCTGTTCCATCGTTCTAATGAATTTTGGTTATGAAAGGTATGTCGATCAGCGAGCGACCTTATCGAATTTATGAGCGAAGATGACATTATAAACCTTATATTAAATGGACTACTTAATTTCAGAGAGGAGAAGTAGTTTGAAGGGAAAGAATGTACAAAATATATTATTTTTACATTGTAATTATGACCTCTGTACTGTACTTTTTGATATTTTTTTTTATATTCTAGATATGTTGTGTTTGTTTAGTTTTCTAGTACTTTACGGTTATTATGAGAATTGTTCATAAGTAGATACATATTATAAAGGATTTATATTATTTACTATGTAATAATGAACATTTTTGCAGTTTGCGTTACATACATGTTTTCTTTCCTCGTACCACGTATCTCTGTTATTTCATAATTATGAAAAAAGTTGTTGATGACCGAAATAGCCAAATATATGAAGCAAGTGCCTTAACTTCATACACGTTCGTAATTAAACAGTATTTCACAAGAGCACTTAGAATTTTCTTATTAGCCAAATAAAAATTATAATGATTGAAAAAGATAAACATTGTGATAAACGATAGTAACCATAGATAAATATTAAGGGGGAAAGTAACGAATCATACTATACAATACACAAAATATACCTACTAATCGAAGTAATCAAAGTAACGAATATTTGAAATGATTACTTTATGCCAAAGTAACGAAAAGTAACGAGTAGTCAAAAGTAACGAAAATCGACACCACTACATCAGATAAGATCGTAAGTGTCTCTCTCAAAACAAGATAATAAAACTAATCAAATTTGTTCGAGTACTCTTTGTTGTAGCTTTAAGGGAATAAGTCAACAGTACAACTCTACTTTGCCAAACACTTTCCGTAAACATAATACATTTTTAAGAACTATACCATTTAAAATGGGGTTGATATGCTAAAAATACTGATGCATTTAAACATATATGCAGTTTTATGCATTTTAAAGCAATGCCTGATATCATAAGTTCTAACATATTTTAAGCTTATTTTCTCATACACATATTCTCTTTCAGGAGTATATATCATATTTTGCCATATGACACAATTAACACGTTGGGTATCATATGAGTCACATGTGATACATACCCTTACTTGCTTTGTGTATCTACTATGGTAAACAATCGGATATTTTCCTTCTGTACCACATGCCTATTGTAACTTCGAATGTAATGTAGATGCGCAAAAGATATCGATGCTTTTGAAATATTGATATGTTGAGCTATAAAACACAAATTCAACATTTTAATAACAATGTTATTGCACCAATTTTTTCTCAGATAACACTTGGCAGTGTCTTGATATAGCAACTAAAATTGAAATTAGTTAACAAATGACTTACCTCCTATAAGTAGGTCTTGACGGATTACGCGTGACGTCATCCAATCTAGTCAAAAGTTATATACAGGCCTATATTGAAATTTTAATTTTTTTTAATTTCAGGTTTAAGCAGATATTTCAGATGCAAAAATCTAAAAAAAAAAAATAAAACTTTTTTTCTGTATATTAAACTTTTTTTTATATATGTCGTAGCCAGATTACAAAATCCGTCGTTTTATAAATTGCTTAGGCGTTTTATAAATAGCGGCCAAATTGTCAAATTTTCGTTTACCTTTCATTATTTTGCAGTCTGGCTAGCCGTATTATCAAATGTCTAGGCGTTTTATAAAACGACGTTAGTTTGGGTTAGCCTTGAGTTAGTTTTGGTTAGTTCTTGTTGATTCAGCCTCCGTAGCGAGCGAAGCGAGCGGAGGTCCATGCAAAGCCATAATAATACCCCGGCTGACGGATCGCAACTTGCTGAGTTGCGATCCGGGTATTATTATGGCTTCGCATGGCCCTCCGCTCGCTACGGGGGCTCAATCGACAAGAACTAACCAAAACTAACCCAAGACTTACCCATATAACATACTTAAATACATTGATTAAAATTTTTGCCCTAACTTTTAAATAAAACTTGTATTTTACAAAACGACTACAACGTCTCACCCGCCAGAATGTCAAGCAGAAGTTAATCTTAAACATTTGATAACCTGACCGCGTGTTGACCGTCGTTTTATAAAACGCCTAGGCATTTTACAAACCAACTAGCCAGATAGGAAAATAATGAATGTTAAACGAGAATTTGACAATCTGGCCGCCTTTTGTAAAATGTCTAGACATTTTATAAAACGGCAGGTTTTAGAATGTGGCTACGACATATATACTTTGAAACGTAATAAAATTGTGCCAATATAACTTTAAGCAGTTTACTTACCTTTTTCTATACACATAAATAAAACGAAGTAAATTTTTTGGCCTGTCTCAAAATCGGGATAGAAAAATGCTTGCTCAACTTTTTAGCCAGTTGTTAAATAGTATATTAAGATACTAGTTTTAAAAGACCATATTTTATCGCACGAGCACGAAATTAGGAAACGACCCGCTTGCGGGGAGTTTCCTAACGTGCGAGTGCGCTAAATGTCTTTTAAAACGTGTATTTTATACTATTTTTTCTATTTTGCACGTTTTTTAATGAAAAACATTAATTTATTCAAGTCACTATCAAAAGTTGGACGTCCATCTTGTCACTTTTGACGTCTGTATTATTAGGAATCCCATTCAAAACGGTGTCGAAATTTTTGCTAGTGAGCCTTGGCATTGAATAATTTTGTTAATATCATAGTAAACAGTCAACAAAAGTAGTGTCGAAAAGAGCTTCTTTTCGACACTACTTTGCGTATCGAAAACACTTCTTTATGATACCAAAATAGAAAAAATACATTTTAGTAGATGAATATTATCAAAAAGGTAGAACAATGTCTTTCATCATTCACCAATATAGGGATCTGTTAAGAATCTGTTACAAATAGATGTTACAGTGTTAGGAAGAGGTAAAATAATAGGAGCATGATTACGCACATATTTATTGGAATGAGGGCTTATAGTAAACATTGCATTGTAGCCTTTTTGATGCACAATTACACTAAATATTACTTATCCAAAGACCCTTATCCAAATATTAACCGAAACCGATACACTTTAACACAAACAAAACAAAAGCTTGCTGTACCAAACGCCCGGCCGGCATAAAATAATTTCTACTCTTATTGCTCGAAAGCAACAGGTACTTAAGTCCGAGACATATAGTTTTACCTATTTAAAAAAAGCTTAACAATATAAATTGTATACCTAAATATACAACGATATATTAGCTACAATGTCCACGCACAAAAGCACAGAAATAGTTTCGGTTTAAGAAAAATGCAAGAATATGACGGTGGACATAACGTCAATCGCCAAATTCTCGAACTATACTCGGCGCGCCGAACAGATTCACCAAACACGGAAAACACGGATACAATAATTCTTCTTATTTTATGATTCCATTGATTCCAAACATAGGAACTTTCATTAACACACTCTATTTTTATTTTTTGTATTATGGTTAAGAAAAATCCTAATGAAATACAAAACAATGGGTCGACTCAATCATAAAATAAGACGAATTGTTTCCGCGATTGGTGAATCTGTTCTGCGCGTCGAGTATAATCATTGTCGCCCAAAATCACATTTGTGGTAAAAGTAGAAATTAGAAAATGCCTTTTATAATTTTGAATAAGTGTTTTTGTTTATCATTTTCCTACAAGTTTTAGTAGCCCAAAGTCGATCAACCACATCAAATATATTTTTATACATAATTACTATATCGTTTATCTTAACTATAACATATATTGAAAACAAAATAACAATAAATCTTTTAAATTTATATGTTTAAAAACTTATATTGTTACGAATTTGCAGAATTGCCTCGTCCTGAACATCAGGGTTTGGCTCAGCTGGCTCGGCAGAGTACGTTTCGACTAGCTCGCCTTGCAAAAAGTACTTCTCTGTTGTACCTGGTGAGAGGATATTTTCCAAAGCAGAGCTCATAGTATAAGACCAAATTAAAAAAAATATATGTTTTAAATGGAACTAAATATTTCTAGAAAATAATTAGGTTATTAGGTTATTAACGTGTATTTTCTCAAAGGTTTTGATTTCTTTATGCTTCACTCTCCGGCGGATTTTAAATATTTATCTATATTGAATATAACTTCACCAAAGCAGACTTTTACATTAAGCATCTGATGTATGTTAGAGTAAAAATAATATTTTTTTTTAAATATTTTTATTCGATTTGTTTTAGGGCTTGTAGGTATTCTCGTGTTTTAATATGTTTGTGGCTGTGTTAATAAGCTTCTCATGAAAATTTATATTGTTATTTTTTCCATATTATTCAATTTTTTTATGTTAAAATATTAGTGTTTTATTGTAATTCAATAATCAATAAAATATTACACGTATCCAAGTCAATATCCGCATAAAAATTATAGAATATATGTGGTTTAATATTCGATACTATCCGATATTTAAAGGTACCAAGTTACACATCACTAAAATTAACTAAATAAAAAGAATGCGAAATTTGCAATTGCTTGTCACCCGACAACTTAAAAATCAGCCTGTACTACTGCCATTATAGGATAACCGGTTTAAAAAGGTAAACCAGTAATTCAAGACAAATATTTTCCGGGATGCAGCATTATTTTTTTTTAATCGTAACCGTCTCTTTGGAAAATTGTTTGTCGCAAATTACAGTGAGAAGTAGCCCAAATTGCAATAAAGCGCCCAATCTGGCAGCACTGGATACACAATACATTGATATTTTGAAAGAGGCGTGTTGGGGATTGGAATTCCAGTCGTCCAGCGTGACAATCAACGTTATACGCGCAATAAAATAATCAATACTTTTACTGGGCTCTTCAATTCTATACTATTGAATACATTTGATGACGTCACTGCAATTTAAATATTAGCCAGTAGGCCTACTTATAGGAGGTAATGATTTGGCGCCCCTGATGATATGGCGCCCGGGGCTGGCGCGCCCTACGCCTCCCCCTAGATTTGTCTCTAAATGTGCAACACACAAAGCTAGTATTTTTAATGAAACACATCCTGATAAATACTTAGGTCATAAAGATGATTTCGAATTAGTTAGAAACAAGCTAGGTACAAAACAATAGCCCATAATTTGTATCAAATAGAAAAATAGCTTCTATTTTATTTATGTCAATCCGAACTGTATAAAATGCTGTTAAAATAAATAGCACACCTATATAATCCAGTCAGTTTATGAACTGTATACGGAGATGGTTTCGATAAAGCGAAGTAATGACTGATAAAATCAATAGCGACGAGCATTTTATAAAGAAAACATATTTTTCAGGGTTTAATTAAATTTTTGTCATTCGAAACTATTTTTTATATTCCATCAGCGAAAATTGTCACAACGATCATAAAACGCCAAGACGTCAGTAATCCTTTAATTAAATCAATTTGCATAGAAAACTCCATAATGCCGCAATATGAAAACAGCCACTTGAACGTCGTTATTGATTTGATCCTGTTTTGCTTTTTCTCACGGAGTTGGCCCATAACTTCTTAAAACGCGACCTCAAGATAGCCAACAGAAGACAAGAGTGTTGAAAACAATACATTTACAAGTATGTTGAAATTAAGATTTACAAATATTCGAATATGTATGGAAATAGTTAAAAATCTAACATAAAACAATAATAGTAAACTATGTAAACGTTCCTTTGAAATAAATTATCAGAAGTGCAATAGCGCATATTCCTTGAGCACCGAGTTAAGAGAATTTAATTTTGTGATAAATTTAATTAAGAATACGTTTGTTTTAAATCTACTAATAATGTTTCAGACATAACCTTTTTGATTAATCCTAATTTAGAAAGAAGTCGTTGGTTCGAAAATGATCGTCTTTAATATGGGTTATATCGTCAAATTTTGAAGATCACGTTTATATGAATAGCAACAAGCTGATCTTTATAGAGCATGTATACTTACATTCTAAACGTTCCAAAACATTTCACGCACTTATGTCAGAGTTGTTTTAAGTCCTATTTTGTCTATATTATACTAAAAGCTTTATTATAATTGCATATGAAAAAAATTAAAAAGGCAGTTACAATACAAGTCTTTTTTGTCTTCTACTTTTTGAAATTACTTGCCACAACATTGATGTTTGAAGTAAAATTTGACCTCGCAATCTCCCATAACCCCGACGGAACACCTCCGGACTAGGGGACTCTCTGACACTATGAAGAAGTCCATTAAAGCGATACTCCCGAGCCATGCTTCGGAACACTAAACATATTATTAAAACGTGAATTTCGACGATGAACGTCCGAGATTGATATAAGCTTCTCAGAGAGATATGAGGGCTCTTGAAGAAAATTAATTTAATTTCTATATTGAGAAATTGTATTCGAAAACAATCCTCGAGATTAAGCCAGGCTGAGTGCGAGAAACTTGCAGACAAGTGGTCAAACTTTCGCAGATTATAACTAAAACGAATACAACCATTTTGCAATCTTTAAAGACTCAATATCCCTGTGCAAGTGCTGGCAGGAAGATACTGCTGCAGTAACACAGGTGCGGCAAGGCCCAGGAATCAGTCAAACCTAACTTGTAGGAGTATCAAATATATATCTATATAGATAAAGAATCCTTAATTTACTATAAGTTTTTTGAATAAGATAGGAAACATGACTTACAAACCTAAGATCATTATCAATAAAGACTCCAAGATTCCTACAAACAACTACAGGATCTAAAATAAGGCCATTTGATGTAACATTAAGATTTGGATGCGACTTATTTTATTATCTATTCTACCCAAAAACAATTAGCTGTGTTTTGCTCTCGTTTAAAACAAGACGATGAACTTTTGCTAGTGAGCGTAAATCAGCATTGGAATTGTAAATAGCGATACCCAACTCAGGGTATGAAGAACAGTTATGAAGAATATTGCCGAAGTCAGGGGGTATATAAAGAAAACATGATCGGACCCAGTATACTCCCTTGTGGATCACCTCTTGACACGTGTTCGAAGTCTGAACAAATAGTATTGTATAATACTCGTTGGCGCCTATTAAAAAAGCAACAAAAATTGAGTGCCTGATCTCCCAAACCAAAAAATCTCAACTTTACTTTCATTAGATCATGATATAAGGTGTCGAAGGCTTTGCTGAAATCCAATAAAATTAAAATAGTGTTTTTGCCCTTATCACACGCGTGAAAAGTATCGTCAGTCACTTTCAAGAGAGCAGTAGAAGTGCTGTGTTTAGACCTGAAACCTGTCTGGGTAATTGGCAATATCTAATTCTGGTTTCAGAAAGTATTAAGTTACTCATTTACAATTTATTCCAAAATTTTGGACAAGGTTGGTATCGATACTAATATACTAAAAGCTTTATCGTCATTTAAGATGCCCGGATTTGAACTTTTACGTAGAGTAGTGACAGTAGCCCGCTTCCAAAGTTCAGGAAATTTGCTATTCAATTAGCATTTATTAAAAATGTAAGTAATGTGAAGTGTAAGAGTAGGAATTGAATACAAGCATCTTTAAACTCAATTCATCAGAACCTGCAGCATTTGATTTAAGTTTATAAATCATTCTCTCTATGTCCTCGGATTGGGCAGATTTCAAAATGAAATGACTGATATTGGCATCAAGAAAATATTTAGATCGATAGTTTTTATTTATAAAAGCCTTATTAATAAAATTATCATTCAAATCTGTTGCCTGGAAATCATTAAACATGGAATCATCTGCGGGCTTCCCATCTCCGACATTCAAATATTTAAACGAGCGCCAGAAATTTCTTGGATCGGTACGAAATGCATGCTGTAGAAAGGCCCTTTTTCCGACTTAACAGCCATATTAACCATGTTTCTTAAATTCAAGCCAAGAATTCCCAGATTTGAAGGATTTGTGTTTTGATTAAGCTAATATTTTCAGCTTTGCCATACATTTTAAGTTTTCAATTATTTTAGCCCTTTTAAAAGGTGCATGTTTATGACACAGAGTCAATACGTTCCGATTTAAAAATTTGACCAGCGCAAACAAGCGTATATCATATTTAGGTCATATTAAAAGTCGCCGTAGTCAAAAGAAGAAAAATCTATGTAAGTTTTGATTTTAACTTACATAATTTAACCATGCAGTGAACTAAATGACCAGAGACATCTTCCATCTTTAATATTCCAGCATCACAGACTATATCCAGACCACCGGACAATATCAAATCAATAAGGGTACTTGAACTATTCGTTAAAATCTATACGAAGTCAGTCTAAGCAGCAATAAATCAAAACTCGATTGACAGCCGGAATTTACTTTCAATAATTCGGCATAGGCGTGACAGTAGAAATGGAAAAATATTGAATTAATTATATTTTTCATAATTATTATACACAGGTATAATACTTAATATTTTAAACAACGTTTGCTTGATTGCTAGCATAATTGAATTTTAAATGTATGTTTTTTATGTCAGCATTACATAAAAAGTTAATGAGAAAAAGTAGGATTATATGATTTAGTTTCACTTACCTGAGAAATTCATGAAAAGTCACTACCTGAATCCGCAGAGCTGAAATCTGAATTTGGCGTTATTATTATGTAATAATTATATAATTATATTATAAAATAAAATATTCGCCCTCCTTTTCTATAATACGACCGACACACTTCATCCAAATGCCACTTGCGTTTACTTCATCAATTGCGGTCCTTATATTTCCTAGTACGAAATCACTGTTAGATGGAGATTGATTATATTTTCTAAGTTTTTTCTTGATAGCAGCCCACATAATCTCAATCGGATTAAATACGTAGCAATAGAGAGAAGCCGCAAAATAGTACGACCATGTACTTGGCATAATTTGTCAATGACATATTCTTTTGTAAAGTTCTTTTTTTAATAGCTTCCATTAACACTTTTTTGTCGCCTTTTGAGGAATTTCCATATTTTTGCTATGCTTGAATTTGAGAATATCGTCCTTCTTATTACAGCTATTGGGAACTTTGCTATGAAGGCGAGAACGGTACGTCCATCACAATAACGGAATTTGGAGGAATATTCGGCAGCAATTGTTCGGTAAACCACTTTTCAAATAGACTGGCGGTCATGTCTTTATGATATTATAGTCCATGATTCTATCCCATAAATTGTTATAGGAAAGACTTGTGCTGTAATTAGTATTGTTTTCGTTTTTTTTTTTAAATTTGTAGTCCGTCCATATTTTGTCAGCCTGCCCAAAGCTTCCTTGGTCATTCCAATTCTCGCTTTATATTGGATTCAGACCCCGTGGGGGTTGGTTATACGTGCGCCGACGTAGAAAACATGATCGCTTATTTCGATTTCGTTAACGAGCCGTAAGGGTGGTAATATCTTGGCTCTCTCCATTATCATAAGAATACATCATTTTGATTTGTTTAGTCGTAGGTCCGATTCTAAGCTTCCTTCCTCTATGCGCAGTGGACGTTCATACATTTCTGGTTCGTCCTTGGCCATTATAAGTTTATCGTCGGCATATCGCTTTGGATATCTTTTTTCCTCCAACAGAGACTCCACCCTCCAATTCTCCAAGACCTTTCAAATGATCCACGCACCCCAGCAGTTCAAAATGTTGGGGAATTTATGCAATCTTGTCTGACACTTTTCCCCCACTCTAAAATTTTCAGACTATTCACCCTCTATCTTTACCTGTGTCATATTGTTATCTTACCGTGACCTTAATGGACAATATGTTTGAAGGCTCCCATTTCGTTTAGGATACTCCACAGCTGACTCCACTGGACCGTGTCGAAAGCCTTGCTGTGATCCAGGAGATGGAGCATGATATATTATACTAAAAAATTATTAAATAACGTGGTATATTATGTTAAATAAACAAAGTTGACATGTGCCTTGCTGTTTGGAAACAAAATGTATGCACTGAAACAAAAACATGTCGCGATATTTTAAAAAATAAATAACTATTACAAACCGACTCCTTGCTAAAGCTAAGAATACGGTAATAGTATATTATTTTATATGGAGGAAAAGTGATACTTTTCATGGCGCGCTCGTGTTTAACAGCCGAACGGAGTGAGGCTGGTAATAGAGAGCAAGCCATGAAAAGTAACTTTTCCTCCAAATAAAATATGCTGTTTTTTCTTCAAATGTCGACAAATTAATGCAAAAACATCTCTTTTTAATAGTAATAATATCTAATTATTATTAAAGATAAGTGGGTTCGCAAGGCGGCTTAGACCGGTGTCGGTGAATAGGCACAGGTTGTTGCTATAGTAATGTAACATAAAGCTGTCAGTGGACACTGTCAACAATAATTATTTTTTTAAGATTGCGTCTCCGATTGCGTTTTAATTCCGTATTGATAAGCAGTTATTGAGTAAGTTCGATTAAATAATAACCAATTTGTTCCTAAATTAGTGATTTTTAGAAATGCAGTCACAAATTGAGTGATAAATACAAATTTTAGTTTAATAAATCTTGAGTTGTTGACGCTTATTTTGTTGTTTGTTTGTATTGTATCTATGTTGGTATGACAACACTTTTACCTCCGCCGGCGGAAAAGTGAAAAGTAAAGCTCCGGCGGAAGAAAAACGAAACTTCACGGCCGCCTACACAGTCGAGTAATGACGGATTTACTGACGTTTGAAGAAAAAATTTATTTGAAAACGTCAGTATCTGCTATGATTCTTAAGTTAAAGGAAATGAAGGACGTCATGCCTAATTAAATATAGAGGATATTTTCTAATTTGCCTTTGCTCTATTTTTATTTTTATCCTTTATTTTTAACAGCTTATTGTATCCTGTATGTTCTAGCAAAGTCGTGTATTCACTATTCTTATAAAATACTATACATTTAGCACCTGCCGTTAAATTAAATATTTAACAAGCGTCTATATACCCAAAGGTTTCCTCCTTAATTAAAGGGTATCATCACATGCTTTGAATGTTTTTCGAAATACCTTTCTTCAACCGAACTATGATAGAAGTATACATTTATATTAAGTTCATTACCTAAATATCCTCCCCGTAGGATTATCACGCGATTTTAGATTAATTCTGTAGATCGTTAATTTCGATATATTGAAAAATAGACCATATAGATGATTTTAGATTCATTTCTGTTCGCTAATTTACTTATATGCATGTTGAACCCGTATCAAATTATATTTACTTTTAGTAAGAAAATCATCACTTACAAGATTTTGAAAACTCGGCTGGCGGTTTAAGGGCTAGCCCGGAACATTTAGACGAATATACAAGAATTAACAAAAAAACAAATGCACTTAATTAACATCCATCAACCAGCAAATAAATGCACATTCATTCTACTGATGAAGCATAAAGCTAAACCTATTGATGTATTCAGAATACCTATATTGTTAGGACTTTAGGAAATTATGTTTATGACGCGGACTTACCCAACTTTAATCGATCATGAGTTTCTGTTGGGTAAGCTCTTTAAATATGAATTATTTCCAATGCTATTATAGTGGATTGAATCCTATTTACCACACAAAAGACAAATATATGAAAACAAAATAAGTTTGAATTTATGGTGATTGAAGTAACATCAGAAAAGGTGAACATAATTTATCGACACTGCATTTTAATATTTTTGTTAATGATATTTACAATTGCTTCCAGCATTTTTGGAATATGAATACGGAATATATATTTCAAAGAATCAGTTGTTTCAGGTAATTTTAGCTATAGGCAATCCAGTTTAGTAAATCTTCAACTTGATACTTCATATACAGGGTGTTTAAAAAAACAGAGATTCGTCATCCAAAAATAAGAAAAAAAGTTGATATAAACGTAGGTCCGGAAATGCTTAGTTTTCAAGATACAGAGTGTTGAACTTTAAAAAAAAAATCGGCTTTTTTAAAATATCTTAAATATCCTTTGTCCGATTTTGTTGAAATTTGGCAGCGTTATTTACAGTGATAAGGGGCTAATTCTTCTTTAAATAGATTAAAATTATCAAGTCCAGTGGCGTCCCCGAAGGCACCTCGTCGAATATTTTCGTCGAAAAAAATTTACGCCACTGACTTTTTTGCATTTTTTATATTTTTTTATGATTAAGCCACTAAAAATAATTTTTTAATGCTAGGGATTTTAAGCGCATTTGTTTCATACAGTTTTATACAGGATAATTATTGACACTGCGTGGCCTATTAGACTTTTATGAAGAACTAGGAAATGGATCACTTTGAATATTTGGCAGCTTTAATAAAATATTTTCAGTCATGCAGTGCCGCTTTTACTAAAAAGTATTAGTATTTTTGCAATTTAAATTGAACAACCCTGTATATTAATCATTCGCATTGCCTGGACTTTACTCAAATAATGTGCTTTCTAACTTGGCGTTTCGATTACTAGGCGAAGAGAAATTGGCAATCAGTAACTCTGATTGAGGTCGCGAAAGTGTGCAACACGTTTTTCTTATTGAAGTTAAAAGTAAAAATTATATTTAAAAACATACCTAGCACCGGAGAATCGTGTTACAATGCCCGGCCCCGGTAGTGGGGTCGTAGAGCGGTACCAGTTTTTCCCAACTAAACTGAAAAGGCTCCGCTGGTGTTGTACAGGGTTGCTAGGTAAGCTTATCAAACAAAGAAACTCAATCCCTAACCTAATAAAGAAAACACAATCTAAAATTGAAGGAACAATATATTTGCTCTAAGTTCGTTTTTTTAAACACAGTAACTATCCTACAGTAAAAATTGCAATTTTAAAGACAAAGGAATGTCAAATGACTATTAGAGTAATTGATAAATAGAGTACAATATGGAGATTGTACGGAGACCAATTCTGTTGTTAACACTCGGTACTGTATGCCTTACAACTAAATGGACTAAATACTACAATCCGAAGTGATTTTTGATTTTACCTAAGCTAATTACATATATGTATGCGTGCTAGTAGCTGCACCAATTATAAATATAGCAATAATATTAGGTAGTGTTAAATGGCCACAATAATTAAATATTAAATTATTGAAAACTATCTTATAGCTTGACTGTCAATGCTTGCTTTATATTAAAAAAAGGAAAATTAAGAGCGATTGTATTAATTGGTCAGATAAACAAATGAATAAATGAAAAATAAAGCTATTGAGAGCTATTTTAGAGCTTGGCGGTCAATGCTGGATTTATATTAAAGTAATAAGAGCGATTTTATCAGTCGGACAGAAAAATAAATGATTAAATAAACTTAAGGTTTTGTACGATACCACTTAGATCCGGGCGAACTCTGGTGGAGGCGCTGGGCACCTGTTGGTACTGCTATGGCACTGGCCCTGAGGGTAGAACCAGCAGAGGACTCGGCAATAAAATTGACCCGGAGAAAAGATTGGCTCTAGTGTAGCCTGGAGCTAGGATCTATAGCCAAGTGATTGAATTGGCCCGGAGAAAGGTCTTGTAGCCCGGTAATAGAACTGGTAGCCCGGTAATAGGACTGGTAGCCCGGTAATTGAATCCTGCAATAACCTAATACGCATTAGACAAAGCCCCCTTACTTTAATGAAAAAACTATAGTTCCCCTTGCATAAATATATTTCCTTTATAAACAAATTCCCCCCCAAAAATTATCATTGGACTTTCAATGACCATCAG
>MU186080.1:31571-70405 GCA_016904865.1 Pissodes strobi | reverse complement strand
ACAAATTCCCCCCCAAAAATTATCATTGGACTTTCAATGACCATCAGCAAATAAAAGATATACTATGATACAGACAACTTGAATATAAAAAAGATAGGTATGAATCACCCCTAAAAGAACATATAAACTTCCCCATATGATCAAAACTAAAGTCACATTAAAATAAAAATTCAGATTTGATAAAATGGAGTAGATAAGATAACCCATGGAATGCAAATGGTGGACAATGTACAAAAAAAAGGTTAACATAGACGCTGTAGCAATAATTACCTCTCTAGTTCTCGTTTATTAGGATGGTAAAACGACGGCGGGAGCCACAATTAATGCGCTGAAATTAAATTGTTCAAGAAATACTAGAAAATGTTCCTAAACCAAGTGATAAACTTTTAAAAATCGAAATCGAAAGCAATTATAGGAAATAGCCCATTCCACTACCCAATGCTATTGACAGAACCAACCGAATATTGCGAACATTGCAGCATGTCGCGTGAAAAAAATAAAACAGAGGTCCCAAAAAGATCTCAGAAATGATCAGCCGGTGATTGGAGTTAAGCAACCGGAGGTCCTAAAAAGTTATGAAATCTTCAAACCGAAAATAAAATATGAATTTGACGAATCTAACGAAGCGTAAACACAGGTTTTATTAACAGAATTCTTAAAAATCTAAATTTAGCAAAGCTATCCTAATATCAATAATATTCTATTTTAGTGATTTGATCAAATCTAAGCGATATGTGGTTCGCTTATTAACTAAAATAAATATAGACACAAAGTGTTACAAAACAATTTACTGCCATGAGGCTTACAGCCAATTGCAGTAAAATCGTATTGTTCAGGTAGGTAAATATAATACACAAGTTAATCAAATAATCACAATAGCATTATTGAGATATTTACTAATTAGGGTAATACTATATCGGTAATAAAGACAATCAATATAAAAAAAATGGACCAAAAATAAGAAATTACTTAAAGCCACTAGATAATATAGGGGCTTTAAGTCATAGATAGATAGACTATGTAGATACTATATGACGAATAGACAGGTAGCAATAATTTCAACTAACAAAAACGACAAGCAATTTTGTGACTTACTGTAAGAGTGTAGCATTAAAATAAATGCTTTTAGAACAAAAATAATAAGTCACTAATTACAGTCCTATTAGCTAGGTATTCAATATTCAAAATTATATGAGATAAGATAAGATAGAAACTAAGTGTCAATTAATTAAGTTACGGAAAAAAATTATAATTGAGGCGATAAAGCGGTCATTATTGACCTAAAGTCCTTGACGGTAAGCGTGAAATCACATTTGACTAAAGAGTTTAGAGCCTACTTGTATCTTGCAGACGTCGTATCCAGCGGCGTCTCCTGCGAAGGTCCATGTGGTCGTATCACCTCGACAAAAGGCCTCTATTCGAAATGGAGCCGGGAATTCTTTAGAACGTCATAGAAAAGGCCGCTGACAAACGTTCAGCCGCAAGGCAGGAAATTCTATCCCATGAAGGACCCTGACCCTAGTTATATTATAAATAATTTAAACCATTCAATATAGACACACTAACATGTCACAAACCTTTTTTTTATAGGAGGGGTAACCACACTATTCGTCATACATCATTTTTAGGCATTATGGCCGATAATTTCAGAAAATACACATACTAGCTCATTTGCCAATTAATTCAACGACACAATCAGGCGGTATTTGGACCTGATGGTCAAAAATATCAACGATAATGTTAGATACTCAAACTGTCTGCTCGTCTTGCGTGTCCAGACGAGAAGGCTGTCAATTCCCCCCAAAAAAGGATACCATCTGTTAAGATGGCGCTCCAAGCAGGTTCATCTTTCGAGCGATTCGGAACAGCGGAAGTAAGGTAGCGAGAGTATCGACAACACAAATCGACCAGTAAAAGAAAAAAATCGCTCTACTGGATTTTTTAACATTTACAACGTTACATGTTTAGGTTAAAATTCGTAGATTTATACATTGTGTGAAATCTCTTTGAAAACGGTTTGGACTTGTGGAGAAATGGCTTAATTATTTTTCCAAACAATCAAAATAGTTGTATTTTTGAATCATCCTGTACTATTATATCTAAGATTTGGACATAAAATAAAAAGCCTCTAGATAATACCTTCTCTCTACCACTATCTATCAATTCGTAGTGCGCCAATCTGTCAGTTTTTGTTGAAGGCCATGTTTTCCGCAAAAAAAAAAACACCGAAATTAATTATTATCTTCATAACGTTAACAGATAAGTATAGGAAAATATGAACTAGTATTATCAGGAAACAGGCATTCTAAAAAACAATTGCATTTTATATTGTTATTTTATATGTTAGTCAGTTAAATAATATAGTTGTCTTGCTTTTAGTGATACGACAAATATAAAACGCAATATGCAAATAAAAAAAGACCTCAAATGTTTTTGTAAAACATGTTTTTTTTTTTTGAAACAACAAAACAGGGTTGGAAAACCCAGTTTTGTACTGAACTTTGAAATCATTAATTGAAAATGAGAAAACTGTTTATTATTAGCGTAATCTAAAGACAATAATATCACAAAAAAGCAACTGAAATTCAACTAGTAAAGTTTATTTGAAAATTTTAATATTATTCTTAAAAAACAAACGCTCTACCTATATAATAATAATATAAATAATTAGGCTTTGGCTCATCACGTACTCGGAATCAAAGTCAGCGTCCACGTTAGTACCTCTATGTCACTTGTAACATTCCGATTTGGCCAGTGTCTAAATATTTTTAAATTTCATTGTCAATTAGCTTAAAATTGCCGCATTTATTAATGTAAATTAATTCTATTCTAAATATAGGTAAACTATATTGTGCAAATTGCAACTTTGAATTTTCACTTTAAGGCAGGACCTGAAATGAGCTCAATTCGTGTTCACCTCTACAAACCTACCGGCAATAAATTAATATAATTAATTCATAGGTTAATTCATTGATTTAGTACATATAACTTTATTCATTATTTATTGGTATAATGGTATTAACGCTGCCATGGGATTTATTTAGATTAGTTTTTGTGACTACCCACGTTTAGTCAGCACTTTAAGCACTTCGAGGCTTTTATAATTTATTAATATTATAAGACTTAGATTAAGACTTATTACCTTACTTTAATTTAATTTGATTTGATTTGATTTGAATTAATAATCTGATAATTCAGATGGCATAACATTTTAGAATCGCATTATTTTATGGGCAATACTATTGTTTCAATGCGGTTATGTATCTGAAAGTTTTTACTATTTGAGTAAATAATTTAATTTGAGTCCAGGTGTTTATTTTGGTAAGCTAAAGTGAAGGGTAAAAATGTAATTTAAAAATAATTTACAATATTCTTATCTAGAGTATGTTTCTAAATATTACTGCCCTGATTTCAATGTATGTACAAAAATCATTCATATCTTCCTAGTTAAAAATTTAGTGGCGCCTTCACCTAATTGACAGGTTATAGACCCACGCCTTTAAATAAAATTAAAACGGATGAGTAAGCCTGGCATATGGATCGTTTGTCAAGCAATTAACAAGTAGTGTTGCATAATTAGCCCCCAACGCTAGAGGCAGGTCACAAACGTTATGTTAAAATATTGGAAGGCATATTCCTTAAAATATCTCAAGATGCTTCAAAAGCAAATCTATCTATTCAAAATCGTAAAAATGTCAAAGTATGGAAAAATTGAGAAATTGTTACGATTTTCTGCGAGTTCCTTTCAACATTGATTTACTCGTAGGGAAAATTCTTATAAATCTATTTTACAGCAGAGCTATCCAGATATGCGAATCCCAGATTTTTTTTTGAAAATAGTGATGCCTTCGGTAACACCTGCAGTTAATATAGATATTTTAAACTGAACACCAAAAAATCACCAGTTCGGCATTTTTAATCGTATCTATGTGTCTTTTTGGTATATGGTACGTATGCTCCTCCTCTTTAATATGTGAAAGTTTAGTTGCTCTAGATTGCTCGATTTCCCAGTAAGAAAATGTTATGTGGTGACGTGTCGTGTCAAAATTAGAAATGATGAAAAGTTTAAATTCAACTAGCTCACCCTGTATAAAAGGAATCATTATTACTAAAGTGTTTCCTAGTATGGTTTTCTAAAAAAAATCACCTATAAATCGATGTTTTTACATTTTGCTCTCAAAAGTCAATTATTTTCCGAACATTTTCGAAAGAGACGAGCATTTTGAGAGTTTTCTCTTAAAAATTCCCCATCTAACTACCATCTCGTTTTTTTTTTCTATCCTAGCCACTCTTTTGGCGCTCGAATGATCCAAATTGACCTGTTTTTCAAAAATGTACACCCTGAAAAAAATACTCCCTATTTTACGATTTAACTACGTTAGGGTTTGGTACCTTCGGCAAAAAGCACTAAAACGGAATTTTATCGACAATAACGAAGCAGAATTATTGCACTCGCCGCGCGTTTCGCTAATCATATTAGCATCATCAGGAGACGCGACGTTGGCCGAATGTATCAGATTTACCAATGTCCTTACGGTTCAGTGAATTGTTTCAACAGGTCTGGTAGTGCAGTGGTCAGGCCTTGTACTTTCGATATGGGTGGCCCGCGTTCAATTCCCGCCAGTGGTAAGACATAATTTTAATTTTTTAGGATTGTTTGTTTTTTTATTTTTTTAATTTGGGTTAGTTTTGTTTGGTTGCGTTCTCGGAGCGAGCGAAGCGAGGAGGGCGATGCGTGAAGTGAAATAATATAATACTTTTGACTGCGGGCAGGTATGCGCAGATCCGAAACTTTAGTGTACGTAGATGTGAGTCCAAATATTTCAGTTTACTTGCTTACTGGACCCGGATCAATATCTTATCAAAAATCTAATAATTTGCTTTACAGAACATTTTTATAACATGAATGGAACATCCAAATTTCAAAAAAATTAATTCTTTTTAAGTGTGTCAATGCTTATGGTTTTTCTAAAGATCAACAAAGAATTGGCCTTGGCATATATTGAGCAGAGTTATACAAGTAAATACTGAACCTAGGGAGATTGCTTATTTTAAAAATTAAAAACATCTAAGTGTGTAGATAAAGTTCCCATCTCTTTAATCAAATATAAAGCAACGCAAATTGTAACGCATTTTACCACTTTTACTCGGAAAATGTCGCAACGGCTTGCGTATTGTTATTATAATTGGTTTAAATGAAATAATTTTGTTTTTAAAAACATTATTTTATAGGGATTTTTTTTCATAAAAATTAGTACATTACTAAGAAAGCTATTGTAAGCGACTGAATAGGTTTGTGTTTTTACAGAACGACTAAGCTACCATTGCTCGCCTGGCAGCTCGTCCTGAAATCTGCCTGCGTCGTCCTCTAAAAAATATTACTTTCCGGCCTGATAGCGTAAATAATTATCATGTAACATGAGTGCTTGTTTTTATTACTTTTTTACGGGTTAGTAATCTAAAATTGGAAGTACATCATAGAAAAAAACATTTTTTCTCCGATTGACAGCAAATATTAATTTTGCAGACCCATATCAATCAGCAAAGTATTACTTTTTCTGTCCAGGCAGCAAAGTAAGTACTTTGCTGCCTAGGCAGCAAAGTGATTAGTCTCCATGGGAATAAAACGTTTGACATAAGTTGTCAAACTATAATTATTATGGACATATACATTTCCATAGCAACCAACCGTACCCAACAATTGCGATTTCTATCAAATTTTGTCTTAATTTATCACTACAGGAAAAATAAAAAGATTGTGGGAATTGTAATAATTTGCAAATATACAATATACATATATCATTATAAACAATCGGAGAAAAAATTATATGTTCAACTCGGCAGCAAAGTAGATTGACTGCCTTAGCTGAATTCCTAGCCTCGCTACGCTCGGCTATGAACTATCAGCCGCGGCAGTCAATCTACTACTTTGCTGCCTAGTAAAACAAATAACTATTGTCAATTGGTCTTGAAATAGAAAAGATCTTCGAATTACTCAATAACCAATAATTATGAATTTCGGTTAGAAAACCAGTTATTAGACGCATTTTTTCTACTTGAATTTATTATTAGGCGACTATACGTTCTTAATTCTTCACCGATTGATTATGGAGCTCTAAGGCTATCATTAGTAAGTTTGATAATATCTACTGTAATTAAAAGTTTCCTGTTGGAAGTTTTTGCTTAATTGCTAGGTTGTGATACCTAGAATTTTTCCATTGGCAATAGGTAGTGAAATTATTAGTTGTTGAGGAAATTAGAAGACGTCCAATTGAGAATTTTAACTTTCCGTCAATAATTCAACACGCATAATTATTATCGTATTGCAAGCTTGTATATCAAGCAATGTTATCATATGTATTCAGGCATCATTAGGAAATGATTAAAACTGAGGGTTTTAATCATCTCCTGACGATACTAACATGGTTAGCGAAACGCACGTCGAGTGTAAAAATCCTGTCTCGATCTGGGCAAAACTGTGTTGTAGCTCATTTTGTCGAAAGTTCCAAACCCCAACTTAGTTAAACAAAATTAAATCTTAATAATAAAGGAAAATAAAATAAATAAATGGTGTTATAGACAAAAACTGATTTATATTTAATTTACAATTTGGTACTTGACGACAATGATATTGAGACCTAACCACCAAATATTTTCACAATTTTATATATATTTAAACAAATATTTAAATAAAATTATTAACAACTACTTTTACCCTTTTAGTATTAACCCCCATATAAATAAATGTACCTATCTATAAGATTAACTTATATTACATTTTGAAGAATTCATAAGGTAACTGAAAATTGTGCTTTGCGAGTTGTATTTTTTTAAACGTAGTTTTTAATATACAGATATGGGAAATGATGGAGCAAGTATAGCTTCTAAGTTACACCCATATGCGATATGTATTATTTTGAAATTTCACTCATAAAAGTTTGTGCGTGAAAAATAAATTCACTTACCATTAGCTTTATCTAGGTCTAAAATTAAAACAAACAACATTAATTCAAAGATATTAATATTTTCTAAAACTCCAAATAATTAGACTCTTAACGGCACTAAATTTTCTACATAAGTATTAGATTCTCCCACTTGAGTGGAAAGTTGCACATGATCTGTCTCTTCCAAAAGTTAGCGACCTCTAGCAGGCCGTACTTCATGCGCTCCAGGGTTCCGTATTGGGGCCAATCCTTTTTTTTAATATATGTGAATGATTTGACTATGCCTGAAATTGCTGGGCACTTTACACTGTTTGCGGGCGACAACAACGTATACTATTGCGCGACAAGGATTCAGGGCAGCTGCTGCGGTATATTAAGTTGGATCTTGGATGGATTAAGCGATATAGTGGTATGAGGGTGTGACGCCAATCGCCTCTGCTTGAACATGTCTAAAACTAACTTCATCGGCTTTAACTGCCCTGTTAATGGCCTTATATTTGGTTACAATACCATCCAGGCTGTGAATTATTTTAAGTTTCTAGGTCTGTATATTGACGAAAACCTAAAATTCGATCCTCATTTCACTAAGTTGAACAAAAAATTCACAGTCCTTCACAAAGATGCAACCGGGAGAAACATTGAAAATGCCGAAGCAGAATGCAACCCTTACTAAATTTGAGATCTGAGAAAACTCATAATTGTGTGGAAATATAATAGTTGATAGAAGTTTGGGTGAGATCAGGTTAGATTACGTAAGTTTACTTTACCAAAATATACCAAATAAATGCATGTTACTTGAAGTTTCGTTCTTTTTCACAATCTATAACGTTATGTGTGGTTGAAAAAGCAAAAGACCACTTGCATTCGATTCGTCTGACATTCCTCGATCTAACGATATGAGACCCGACTAGCCTGTCGTGAGAAACTAAAAGTCATCCACACCCACCCTTAACACAATCTAATGTAAAAAATTACTTTTAGCAGATTACGTAAGTTTAGTTTACGAACATATACCACATAAGTGCATATTACTTCAAGTTTCGATAGTTTTACAATTTATAACATTAGTGGCGGTTGTAAAAACTGAATTCGATTCGTCTCTCAATCCCCGATCTAATGCTGTTAGTTTCACTTAGTATCCACTTATTTTAGTTATTGGTGTCGGTTCATATAGGTTATAATCAATTTTAATAGGTTTGGTTAGTTTTGGTTAGTTGTCTAATCAATTTTCGGTTAGTTTCACTTCGTCTCAACTTTTTTTACTTATTTGAGCCGATTCCGTTACGTTATAATCAATTTTAATAGATTTGGTTAGTTTTGATTTATAAGTCATCAAATCAACTTTCGGTTAGTTTCACTTAGTCTCAACTTATTTTAGTTATTTGAGTCGGTTCCGATACGTTATAATCAATTTTAATAGATTTAGTTAGTTTTGGTTAGCCGTCTAATCAACTATCGGTTAGTTTCACTGCGTCTCAATTTGTTTTACTTATTTGAGTGAATTCCGATATGTTATAATTAAATTTACTAAATTTGGTAAGTTTTGGTTAGTGGTCTAATCAACTTCCAATTAGTTTCACTTAGTCTAAACTTATTTTAGTCATTTGAGTCAGTTCCGATACGTTATAATCAATTTTAATAGATTTGGTTAGTTTGGGTTAGTCGTCTAACTTTTGATTAGTTTCACTTAGTCTCAACTTATTTAACTTTTTTGAGCTGGTTCTGATACGTTATTATCAATTATAATAAATTTGGTTAGCTTTGGTTAGTCGCCTAATCAACTTGCGGTTAGTTTCACTTAGTCTCAAATTATTTTATTCAGTTGAGTCGGTTCCGATACATTATAATCAAGTTTAATAAACTTGGTTCCTTTTGGTTAGTCGTCTAATCAACTTCTGGTTAGTTTCACTTAGTCTCAAGTTATTTTACTTTTTTGAGCGGGTTTCGAGATGTTGTAACCAATTTCATTAGATTTGGTTAGTCGTCCAATAAACTTTCGGTTAGTTTCACTTTGGCTTAACTTATTTTACTTATTTAAGCCGGTTCCGATACACTATAATCAATTTTAATTTATTTGTTTAGATTTGGTTAATCGTCCAATCACCTTTCGGTTAGTTTAACTTAGTCTCAACTTATTTTAGTCATCTGAACCGGTTTCGACGCGTTATAATTAATCTTAATAGATTTAGTTTATTTTGGTTAGTCTTCCAATCAAGTTTCGGTCAGTTTTACTCAATCTCAACTTACTTTAGTCATTTGAACCGTTTCCGATACGTTATAAACAATTTTAATAGATTGGGTTACTTTTGGTTAGTCGTCAATTCAAATTTCGGTTAGTTTCACTGAATATCAACTTATTTTAGTCATTTGAACCGATTACGATACGTTATAATCAATTTTAATAGATTTGGTTATTCTTGGTTAATCGTCGAATAAACTTTTGGTTAGTCTTACTTAGTCTCAACTTATTTTACTTATTTAGGCTGGTTCCGATACGTTATAACCAATTTTGACAGATTTTGTTAGTTTTGGTTAGTCGGCTAATCAACTTTCGGTTAGATTCACTTAATATCAACTTATTTTAGTCATTTGAAACGGTTACGATACGTTTTAATCAATTTTATTAGATTTGGTTAGTCTTGGTTAATCGTCGAATCAACTTTCGGGTAGTTTCACTTAGTCTCAACTGAATGGTGTTAAACAACAGGGAATCAACGCACATATAGATAGTCTCGAGAAAATGGCGTCTACAGATTTCGAATTTCTTTAGCTTCTAAAAAAACAATAATTAGAATATTTGTTTGATTTTTTTATATTTAAAATAGTTTTGTAATTGTTTATATACTATTTAACTTAAATTTTCACTACCTATTTTCCAACAAGATAAAATGTGGGATAGTTCTTTACGGCAAAACGTATAAGTAGTTAAAATGCGGATACGTTCTTTGTTGCAAAACGTATAAGTAGTTATAAGTCATATAAGACAATGCGGTTTCTATGAATAAAATAATTTTAATGAACGAAAATTGCAAAAAAATACAGTAACTTTAGCGAAATAAAAAAATAAAAATAGAACAATAAACTAAATATAACAGGAAATTTTATAACATTTTACGAGTCTTCCGTATCGAAGTCCAATGAATTATCAAATCCTCCCAGATAGTCGTCATCGACATTTCTAACTGGCACCAATTTGTTGTAAAATTCTTTGACATCATCTGGTATCAGGGGAAATGGATCCTTTAAGTCATTAATTTTTGCCTCGAAAATTGGTTTTCTCTGTGGCCAGAGTAGAATAAGATTTAGTGAAAAGCGCCATACAACGATGCAATAAGGTATCATGTGGGTTGGTTCCTTATTGAAAAACTACAACTATTGGTTAGTAATTATCAAAACAGTTCCAAACCGCTTGGACCTTATATTTAAAAAAAATATTAAGGTGAAAAAAAATAGTTCCAAGCCACTTGGATCTTTATTATGTTTTCAAAATCAGTCAAATAATCAATAGACAATGAATCCAAGCATCAGAGTTCCATATTGCAATTATGATTTTGTTATTCACGAAGTGATTTTGGGCACGAAGTTGCTTGGAACAATGTTGCGTAATTGAAAACCGTTGATGGAGGTAAGGCTTTTTTTTTAAATCAAAAATTTTCAACCTAGAAACTTCAAAATTAACTCGGGAATATTTTTTAAGGTTGCAGTACATATTATCAATGTAGAAACGTGCATAACTCAAAATTGCCCATATTGTGGATTGGGTTCATTTTGCATAACATGATTCAACTTATTTTAGTCATTTGAGTCAGTTGCGATACGTTATAATCAATTTTAATTAATTTGGTTAGTATTATATAATCGTCGAATCAACTTCCAGTTAGCTTCATTTAGTCTCAACTTATTTTACATATTTCAGCAGGCTCCGATACGTTTTAATCAGTTTTGATAGATTTGGTAAGTTTTAGTTAGTCGTCTAATCAACTTTCGGTTACTTTCACTTTGTCTCAACTTATTTTAGTTATTTTAGTCGGTTACGATACGTTATAATCAATTTTAATAGATTTGGTTAGTTCTGGGTAGTAGTCTAATCAAGTTTCGGTTAGTTCCACTTAGTCCCAACTTATTTCACTTATTTGAGCTGGTTCTGATCGTTAAAATCAATTTTAATAGATTTGGTATGTTTTGGTTAGTCGTCTAATCAACTTTCGGTTAGTTTCACTTAGTCACAACTTATTTTAGTCAGTTGAGTCCGTCCCGACACGTTATAATTAAGTTTAATAAACTTGGGGAGTTATGGTTAGTCGTCTAATCAACTTCCGGTTAGTTTCACTTGGTCTCTACTTATTTTAGTCGTATCAGTCGGTTTTGATGCGTTATAATCAATTTTAATAGATTTGGTTAGTTTGGGTTAGTCGTCTAATCAACTTTTGGTTAGTTTCACTTAGTCTCATCTTATTTCACTTATTTGAGCTAGCTCTGATACATTATAATCAGTTTTAATAGATTTGGTTAATTTTGGTTAGTCGCCTACTCAACTTGCGATTAGTTTCCCCTTCCTAGATCTGTGGTTAGTTGCGCTTAGTCTCAACCTATTTTAGTCATTTGAGTAGGTTCCGATACGTTATAATCAAGTTTAACAAAATTGGTTAGTTTTAGTTAGTTGTCTTATTAACTTCCGTTTAGTTTCACTTAGTCTCAACTTATTTTAGTCATTTAAACTGTTTCCGATACGTCCTAATCAATTTTAATAGATTTGGTTAGTCGTCCAATCAACTTTCGGTTATTTTCACTTAGTCTTAATTTATTTTACTTATTTGAGCGTGTTCTGATACGTTATAATCAGTTATGCATAAATCGTGTAGTGACGTTCACTAAAAAAAAATTTCTGTGTCGTGATGCGACCTTGGAAACTCACTGTCAGGAAACCAAAGTATTCTTTTGAACCATACCATACGTTATAGTCAAATATAATGTTTAAGGTTAGTTTTCGTTAGTCGCCAAACTTTGGTTCGTTTTGGTTAGTTTTAACTTACTTTAATTTGTGTAACCTATTTCGATACATAATTTATATTAGTAATTTGAACCGAATCCGATCGGTTATAACCAATTTTAATTTTTATGGTTAGTTTTGGTTATTCGCCAAACTTCGGTTCCTTTGAGTTAGTTTTAACTTACTTTTATTTTTTTAATTTGTTCCGATTTATTTTAATCCTTTTTGTGCTTTTGGTTACTTTTAGTTAGTTTAGGTTAGTGTGGGTTAGTCGTTGAATCAACTTTCGGTTAGTTTCAATTAGCTTTAATTTATTTTTGTCATTTGAACCGATTCCGTCCTTAGAAACAGACTAAAACGATCTCTCACGTATATTACGTGATGTGCCAAATGTAGCATGCACTTCTTCGTGATTTGATACCTCATAACAGGAAAACAAAAACATTTTCAATGTTAAAATTAGCATCTGGTTGGTTTTCTGCTCGGGCTACCTTTCAGGAGCTTGGTTGGGAAGTTGCGCGTAACACATGATACAATAAACGTAAGGTATGATATCGCGCAGGCGACGATTCGTCTGTGACGTCATTGCGAGCTTTGGCCGGCATTTACAACATGAACGAACGTGTGCTTTGCATTTGTGATTCGTATGTTTTAGATTTAAATTTTGTTGGCGTTACTGTTCCTTACACGATGTTTGTTGGTATTTTTAATTAAAAAAGGGTTAATTATGAGGTGTGCTGTGGACGGGTGTAAGGGGATAACCAAGGCAAAAACTTTGATAGGAATATAAGGTGTTTCACTTTTCCCAAAGACAAAATATGTGTAGTAAATGGGTTCACCTGTGTTTTGGTAAGGATAAATTTAATAAAACTTCTGCACGTATTTGCTCAAAACATTTTGAGGAAGATGACTATGTACAGGGTGGCCCGTTTAAGACGGGCCTATACCTTATCTCGAAGACTACGATGGTTGCAAAAAAAAATTAAAAACAAAAGTTGTTCCTAGTAAAACGATCTTTACTTTTTTGTAATTTTTTTAATCTTAACATTTTTATATACAGGGTGGTCAAAGAAAGTTACACTTTTTTAAATGAAACAACCTATATTTTATTACATTTTTGGATTCTACTTAAAATTCTAAGCATATTAAATTTGATGTATGATGTTATACCTCTAGAGTTAGTAGTTTCACAGCTATAAACAGTTGAAAATCGGTACTTTGGCTTCTTTTCACATTGGTAGCAGGAAGACCATTAAAGATGGAGTAAAATTAATTCCACATTCCTATCTTAACTTTCCAAGAGCTATCTGATGGTGCTAACTGATGGTACCTACAGAGGTACCAGATTTGGTACCCATGGTACCACCTGCCAATGGTACCTACCGTGGTACCAGATTTGGTACCCATGGTACCACCTGCCCGTGGTACCTACCGATGTACCAGATTTTGTACCCATGGTACCACCTGCTAATTAGTACCGTCAGATAGCTCTTGAAAAGTTAAGATAGGAATGTGAAATTAATTTTACTCCATCTCTAATGGTCTTGCTACCATCAGGATTTGATAAATTTAACAATTTCTAAAAAAAAGAAAGATGACTAAAATTATTATTTAAGAAAAAATATTATTGTCGATTTCCTTTTTTTTTTTGCTGTCGATTGACCAATACTCAATAAACGTTTTTTAGATAAAAGTAAAAGTTTATTACGTTTCTCAAAAGATGCTGTTTTTAATACAAATATTTTGATCCATTCATCATAAAAGTTATGTTGAATATATATATATTTTTTTATTAGTATTTTTATAATACATATTAATATGTAATAATTAGTTTTTAATTTCACCCAGGACACAAATTTTCTTAAAAAAATAGAGAAAGTAGGTAAAACATAATGATTATGTGCCTATAAACGTATGCATTTCAATAGAAGCCAATCACGCAATGACGTCAATGCGCGGAGCGAACGAATTTGAGACGGTTAGGTATCATACCTTCCGTTTATTGTATCATGCGCGTAACATGTATTATGCCCTTGTCGAGTCACATCTCAGATATGCCTTGCTATTTTGGGGAGCTTGCTCACGATATATGTTCCAATCTGTCTTTGTTCTGCAGAAGACAGCTGTTCGAAATATATGTAATGGGTAGCCAAGAACCCCCTGTAAACCCCATTTTTAAAAGCACTCTATTCTGACCCTCCCATCTTTATTTATTCTGCAAATGGCTTGCCTAATTCATAGAAATAAGTAGCAATTACCCAATCCTCAGGCGGTACATGGTACACCTCAAATTAACAATGTTCCGTTCTCTTGCCCATTTCACATTTCAGCCTTGTGAGGAACTCTGTGATTTTCAGTGGCATCAAGATATACAATCACGTTGATCTGCTGATTGGAAATATTCAGCAGCCTTTGCCCTTGCATTTCGCAAAATCTTGACATGCTCATTATTGAAGAGAGCTTTCTATTCTATTGACTAGTTTTTCGAGCAAAACTAAAAAGTTTATTTTATTCTATTTTAAGTTATGACGTGTTTGTCTTAATTAATGAGCTATCAAAGTTTAATTGTGATAAATGGCCGCAATAAGCCATTACAAATTTTGACTGTGCTGATGTGGGTATTGTGATAATGTATATTATAGAAGTAATATTTGCCACTTAATATGTTTTAACTTCCCACCCTTATATTTTCTGGTAAGTTTTTTTCCTTCTTTGATATTGTTCTATATTTTATAAAGCTTTGTCAATAAGAAATGTTACGTGTTGGTAATACTTTTTGGAGAATAAAGCACTTTACTTTACTCAAGTACCATGTACCATGATCTGTCACAAAAAGCCAATTAGCACATTATATTGAGAGGTTTCGAATTCTTCTCGAGGCCCAGTCTGACTTTAGATGGGTGCAAAAATCATACTATTCAAGCTACTGACGCGTTGATACTTAAAAAAATTATATGGGTTTAGATGTCATCCTGTTAGTCACACATTATCGAAGCAGAATAGCTTAATATGAAAATATGAATCATAAAATAGGTGTCATTACGGGATAATGGGTTATATAATTCCAAATTATCTTTCATATCTTTATTATAAGATTTCCCACCTGAATTTAAAAAAGAAGTATTGCTCGGTTGTATAATATGTTGAAAGTTAAAATTAATGGAGAAGCACCTATATATACATCCGCATAGCGATACTCGACCAAGGGAGGCGCAAAGCAGTAATAGTTAAAGTAACTACTTAGAACGAATTTACCTCTGACACTAAATTTACTGGTGGAATCCCGGGGGCTCTATAAATTGCGGTCGGCAAGAACCACTAAAGTTGTTAAATGAATTTATGGCTACTATATGCTGGACATTGGTCATTACTGAATTTATTGCGCCATACTTCACTTTTATCAAGAAAAATTCACCTGCGTGCCCTAAGGGCTTTATGGCTTCCACTGATGGACGTTGACGGGTCCAACTGCTTCCGAAGTTGGCATTACATTTTATATGCAAGAGCTAGTAAACGTTTAAAAAAACTTTTTAAACTTGTTTTTTGCCTTATTAGTAATGCAAAAACAGTCTACATCACAAACCATTCTGATGAAAATGGAGAGAGACAGATAGTTACTATTCAGTATCATGATCAGAAATATTCAAGCTAAAACTAAAACTTGCAACGAAGACTCGAGATTGTTGGTAGTTGTCGTTTTACCAAACAACTAAGCTAATTAATTTTTTAACTTTATTTAGTGAAAATACTGACAAAGAAACGTACAATTTCCACTTTGTATGAAAAATTAGATAAAATATGTTTCCTGCGTAGACGTTTAAGCTGAATAGAAATATTTTGTCACACAGTTACAATACGTAAAATATCCCATTGTATTTTGCATTAAAATAATAGGTACCTATTAATTTATAAAGGTAGCATTTGTGTGGACAAGTGAGCATCAGAACTATTCAAAATGAACAGAATTTAATTCCGTGTTAGGGGACACTCATTTATATCACCAGATCAGGTATTTTAAAACGTAGAAATGGAAATAAGAAAATTGTAGATAATAAAGAGGCCTGACGAATGCTTTGAAATTTTTTCTACACTACTAGAGTTTTGAAAAGAAATTCAGGAATTCGACTGGATACAATCTGTAACAAAAGTTGTAAAACCACCTAGTGCTTTGGAATTTTCTTTCGCATAGTTGAAAACAATATTAATCACTAAAAAGACTGGTTAAGGGATTCAGATGTGAAAAATACAAGATATCGTACCCACTAATATTTCAAAACAGAAGTTCATTAAAGAGAAAAAAAATGCTAGATCTGCCTTGCTTGATGATTAAAAGTGGGGAAACAGTAAATATTTGTAATTCTTCATATTTGTTTTAAATAATGCACAAAACGAAGATGCATGAATTCGAGGAGAAGGTAAATAGATATGTGGCCAATTCTATGGTGGTAAAGTGCCCACATGCATCGGACAGCTTGTTACAGAAAAAACAGCAAACCAGGAGTCAATGCGTATGCCAGATGAGAGAGAGAGAGAGAGAGAGAGAGAACAGGGAGGGGGGGTTGAGTTCATAATCTTCATCATCTATCATCTACATCATTTCGGTTAGTTTGAAATGGTTTGGGTTAGTTTTGATTCGGCAATGGTTTTAGCTTTAAAATCTCTATTTCAAACATATTCCGTACAATTTTTATTAAAGGGAAAAATTATGAAACTGATACCGGACATTTCGGTACACTGTCAGTGTACCGAAATGTCCGTATGTTGATAAAATTCGATTATCCTAACTGTGTTAGAAAAAAAATAATCCTGTGTTTTAATAGTTAGTTCGACAAATTTTGGTAAGTCTGATCTTGCATAACCTTAAGTAAGAATACTGTGTTATTATAGATGGTCCAGGACACGTTAATCAAATTGATTAATCTATTTTGCTAAAAAGAAAATATCACCTTAGACGGATTATGCCTTAAAAATGGGTTCTGGGAATATATAGGTTCACTGACAAAAGCGAATATATTGTATTTATCCCAAATAGATCCGCTGAAACTTTGCAAAAACTTATCCTGAAGCACGTACTCCCAGAAATCAAAACTTGGACCGATTTTTGGCGATGCTACATCAACCTGGAGAATTTGGATGGTGTTTCATCATTCGATTTTAAGTCGTGTTTTAAACAACAGCTAAGAAAATTAGCAGTTTTGCGATCTCCATTTCTTCAGGAATATGTCCACCAAATTATGTGGCGTCAGATATATGGACAATCAGCGGCCGAAAGATTCAGAAATCTGGTCTAACAAATTGCTCAACGTTGCTTCTTCAATTAACATTATTAGCTAAGTTAAGTGACGATATCAAAATCTCACAAGCTAGAAGGAAAACCAGACAATGTGAGTATAAACTGTTTTTTTTTTATGAATTACACAATATTACATTCTTTAATAATTTTGGGATAGTTTTGGATCTTCTTCTTCTCAAGTACCATGTCCTATCAGAACGTTGGTAACCATCATGGCTAATCTTATCTTGTCAAATGCCAGTCTAAACAGCAGCTTGCTGCAATTCACGTCATACCAGTCTCGGAGATTCTTCCTTCAGGATGTCTTTCTTCGACCTGGACCTCGTCTACCCGCTATCTTGACTTGCATTATGTTTGTAGCAAACGATATTGTTTGCCTCCCATAACATGCCCAAAATTGGTCCGATAAGCAATTATTTCCTAAATGATTTATCACCATAGAGGTGAGGGTGGTAATTAACTGTAAAATTAACCACATTAATTAGTATACTTTATCAAAATAGTGGGGTGGGGGTTTTATACATAGGTTGTGAATTGGAACAGGTATTTTCAGTATTACGTAGGTACTTTAATAATGCAATGATTAATTTGCATTAAATATGATAAATATATAGAATTCCTAACTACTTTCACGCATTAATTCGTTCACACATAAAACTAAATATAAAACAGGTTACTTAATAACAAATATCTAATAAAACGTATTGATTCTTTAAATCTGAAATGACTAGGTATATGACTCCTTTCTTTACTGAATTTAATTAACTTCTTTCTGTTTTTAAAATTTGAATTTTCTTTTCCGTTCACACTAAATACCTTGAGATTTAAGTTTTCTTTGATTCTCTAACTTTAACTTAACCAGGGATAGGCCTATAAGACTTCTAACATTTGATTCGATTCTTGAGTACCGGAATGGATTTTTCTACCACACATTTCCATCCGCCATTTTACAATCTTCATCAGGGGAGACGCTACGATTCTGTATTGTCTTGAAATCGCGTTAAAACGCCCAAAAGAGTTCTTTGTCCAAGCTTGAACAAATAGAACAGAGTTACAGCAGATATTCTTTAAATATATGTGCAAACAAATGAGAAAGTGGCCTGAGAGGATTTGACCTTTGGCACGAAGGAGCTACGCTAACACTTTAGCTGCTGTTCAAGTGAACGTTTAAACTGCACTAAATTCAAATTTTTCCTACCGGCGCAGAGGGAAAAATAAAGCGAGAAAATACGCGTAGGTGCATGCATTTGAGAGGGCGAAAGCATGTTATTTCTTTCTTTGACATATTGTTGTTTAAACAACACTGACGGAGACACGGATATATTAAATTGTAAACGATTTTCTTGTCAACGTGCTGTTGCATGTAATGTAAATTAATATACTAACAATTCAGACTCGAACTAAGGAGTAACTAAAATACAAGTTTTTAAATATACAAATTTGTGTTTACCGGGGGTGAAATAAATATATTCGGAGTTTAATTATGGCTCATTCATACTACAGACATACCTCTAGTTATCACCAAACTATACGATGAAAAACGAAAGCTATTACACATGACACATGTTGGGGTGTTTCCATAATATATTCCCTCGCCATGAAGATCACATCTTCATTAACGACAAAAAGAGAGAGTAAACATTCCAACCAATAACTTAATACTATGTTAGAGAACACAGACAAAAGAATACTTCTTTAAGTATTAAGGGAATTACGGCAACACCGCCTTGGATTTATCCAGACAATAGCAATAAAACAATATTTTTTTAAGTATAAAGTAGAACGACGGCAACACCTCCTTGGATTTACTAACAGAAACGCAGAAATCTAACACGCATTACACGTAAAGAATTCTAAAAACACCCATGGAAGAAAGTGCACTTCTCGAAGTACAACATTTATAATTTCAACTACATGAAAATCATGTCATAATCGGATAAAGGAGGTTAACCTACCTCCTGCTTACAGTTTTGCAGATGACAATACCCTTGACTCCCACTTTAGATCAGAAAAACCCTTACTAGCGACTGAGACTCATCACCGCAGATTACAGCAATTAACAAGACCTGGAGAGGGTTCGGGCTTGGGGCGACCGTAATTTGGTCCAGTTCAATGCAGATAAGACCCAAGCAGCCACGTTTACCAAGAGGGTGAATACATCGGGCCCTGACATCATTATGACAGGATCGACCATTCCTTCATCCACGTCAATCGGACTGCTGGGTGTTTCGGTCAACAGCAATATGTCCTGGCATGACCATGTTGCTAACATCACAAAATCAGCCTCCCAGAAGCTTGGTGCGCTATTTCGCAACAAAAAACTCTATACACCGCAGCAGTTGCTCTTGCTCTACAAAGAGCAAATAAGACCGTTCTTAGAATATTACTCACATATCTGGGGTACCGCACCAAAGCACACCCTAAAGCTGCTGAATTTCATTCAGAAGAGAGCTGTGCGTCTCGTCGGCGACCCGGAGTTGACCCGGAATCTAGATAGTCTGGAACACCGCAGTCATGTGGCCGAGATGTCTCTGTTTTACAGATACTTTCACGGCAGATGTTCCCAGGATTTGGCCCGCCTCATCCCGACCCTGGCAACTCCTGTCAGTCGCGACAGACGGCAAGGGCGCACCGGTTCATCGTACAACTGGAAACACCTAGAACCTCGCTTTGCAAGAACTCCTTTGTCTGGCGCACTGCATCACTGTGGAACTCACTCCCAAGGACATCTGTTTCCCACTAGTTACAACTTACAAATATTCAAGAACCGCGTCAATCAACATCTTCGCACACACACCCCTCGTCGAGCGCCATAGGATCTCCCTTTAGTGTGTGTGCCACCAACCTTTGTTCCTTGGTTATGGTGTGAATGCCGATTCCATTTTGTAGAACTAGAGTATGAGTCACCCAGCCTGTTATGTTCAGCAGGTGACTTGAGGGGTAGATCGACTAGATTATTGGAAGAGTTTTGTTCAGAGGATTGAACAAACAGAGAAACACCACCGTACTTGTCTCTACGTGCAGGGTTATAAGCACTGAGAAGAGTTCAACGATTGTTCAAACACACATTACCGTACACGTCTCTACGTGCAGGGTTATGAACACTGAGAAGAGTTGAACGATTGTTCAAACGAGAATTGGAAACAGGAGCGTTTCCTGCAATTACCCATCCTAAATGACACACACACACAGGGAGGTTCTTACCTAACTTATATACACCATCTAAAATCAAATTATAATAGAGATCAGCAACAATAAACATATCGATGTCTGATGGGAAAGCATAATACGGATCACTTACCCTAAACTGACTGCATGGGGCTATTTATTTGATCTTTATTAATGGGGACTTGCGGAAGTCTGCAAGTTATGTTGTCGAGTACAGCGCAAGTCAACTTAAAATTTCTGATATTATACACATTAGATTACAGCCTTAAATCAACCATCTTATTGGACATCATACTGCCTTGAGAAAGTTCACTTATATTAAGTGATTTATGGTAGGTAACATTGTTTAGCTTCTCTACGAGCTCATTAGCTACAAAAGAGTTCTGACTTGCAGAGTCTAAAATAATTTTTGCTTAAACGGGACGTCCATTAGCAGCAAATAGTTACACGGGCTGTAGCTAACAAAACATGAAAATTATTAGTTGCGAGTTAGCTTTCAATGATTTTTAAGGATTCGTCTCTCAAAAATTACTTTAAGTTCATGAATTATTGAATGTTACTTATTGAGTTATCTGTGATTAATGTGTCAAACAATTGTATAAAAGAGTTCCATTCAGAAATGTGAGTGGGTGGAGTAAACTTCTCAATACATTTTTGTATCTGAACTAATAAATCATCGCAAGACTGTTCCACCTCCTCACGAATTTCAGCGTCAAGTGTTTCCTCCTCGGGGATACATTCAATCGGGTCTTGAATTTGATTATACTTGCTAAAGGCAAGTTCTAATCTATCGTGTTTTAAGACAAACTGTTTAACTTCATTTTCATTGTCTGCATTTGCTTTCATCCAATTACTTATTCGTGTAATTTGACCCTTGACACTGCTTCGCTGTGTTTTCAACTGCTCATAAGTCATTGTGAAATATTCTCAAAATACATAGTAAAACAAACATACAAATATCAATAGAAATGCGAAAATATCAACCAAATATCAAGTACAGAAATAAAACAGTACATATATAACAATATATGATATGAGTAAGTAAACACAGTACACAAGTTTTTATTAACAGTCAATTACAGAGTTTCGCAACACTATCACGTATTCGGAGTTTAATTATGGATCATTCATACTACGGACATACAGGGTGTTATCACCAAACTATTCGGTGAAAAGTTATTACACATGTTGGGGTGTTTCCCCAACGAAAATATTCTAACTTCCTTTACTTAACGGTGACAATAATCTCGGTGTGCTTCTGTAATCTCGCGAGCATTTCAGAATTGTAAACTTTTTCTTAAATTTTTCCCTAATACCTTCTAATTAATTAATTCTCTTAATAAGTTGATTTTTGATTAACTAATAATAGAAGTGTTGCCTATGTGGGTATACGTACAGGGTTATTCATTATAAATGGACACCCCCCTTAATTTGGTTATTTTTAAAGATAGAGGGACAATTTTTTATCGACTTGTAGGTAATCATCTTAATTTTTTTATTAGTTATGAAAATATTATACAGGGTGTCCCATAAGCAAACGCCAATCTAAAGTTATATTTTTTTAAATGGAACTCCCTGTATATTATTGCATTTTTGGATTCTACTTAAAATTCTAAGCATATTTATATATGATGTTACATCTCTAGAGCTAGTAGTTTAACAGCTATAAACAGTTGAAAATCGGTACTTTGGCTACTTTTCACCTTGGTAACAAGAAGATCATTACAGATGGAGTAAAATGAACTTCACATTCCTATCTTAACTTTTCAAGTGCTATCTGATGGGGCTAACTGGCAGGCGGTACCATGGGTACCAAATCTGGTACCTTGGCAGGTACCATCAGTTAGCACCATCAGATAGCTCTTGAAAAGTTAAGATAGGAATGTGAAATTCATTTTACTCCATTTTTAATGGCCTGCTTGCTACCAAAGTGAAAAGTAGCCAAAGTACCGATTTTCAACTGTTAATAGCTGTTAAACTACTAGCTCTAGAGATATAACATCATACATAAAATATACTTAGAATTTTAAGTAGAATCCAAAAATGCAATAATATACAGGGTGTTCCATTTAAAAAAATGTAATTTTATATTGGCATTTGCTTATGGGCCACCCTGTATAATATTTTCATTAGAAATAAAAAAACTAAGATGATTACCTACAAGTCGATAAAAAAATTATCCCTCTATCTTTAAAAATAACCAAGTTAAGGGGGGTGTCCATTTATAATGAATAACCCTGTACTTATTTGGACAACTTCGTTTCCAGAGTTGGCAAGAATCATATCAGTCGTCTCCTGCTATTGTAAGACATCTAACTAGATGGTGAGATACGTACACAAGAACTTTTTGGTAAATTTATTTTGCTTTAAATGCGTTAAACAATCGATAACTTATTCAGGTGCTGTAAACATTAAATAAGCTCTTCATATTTCGTTATAGTAAAATTGGTTACCGAAATACAATTACTATATGTCGCATTTTCGCGTGTTTAGGGAATCTCTCGTATCACGCACGCTAATGAACTACCCTATCATTTGATGGTTCTAATTCTATAATTACCATATGGTCATAATCTGGTAGTAGAGTGGTGGTGACATGCAATTTAGGGCCGAGGACATTGCAATCAAATCCACGTGTTCAAATGATTACTGACGATATAATAAACGCAATAATATTTTAATTCTCCATTACTGGAAGAAATAATTTAAACAAATGTATGTTTAGAATATAAGACGTAATTTTGGCGTATCCTCCTTCCTGTCTAAAAGCGTATTTATTGGATTCTTACCTATTAAGCAAGTTTGGATTTTTTTAAATAAATTTTTCTTTTGGAAATGTTGGTTTTACTCAGTCTTATTTAATGTAAAAACTTATATTTAACCGTTTGGGACCCATTTTTTTTTGTTTTCGTACAACATTTTTAACAAATATGAGTTTTTAACAAGTAAACCAAGAAAATATTTTGGTAGGAATGAAATCACATTTCTGAAACATATAGTTGCAACACGTTTTTCTTATTAAAATTAAAAGGTAAGCAAGTAAAGATTTTAATTAAAACAAACCTAGCACCGGAGAGTCGTGTTTGCTATACCTGGCTCCGGGAGTGGGATTCAAGAGCGCCAACAGTTCTTACCAGCTATACTGGAAAAGCTCCGCTGACGTTCTATGGGGTTGTTAGGCACGCTTATCAAACAAAGAAACTCAATCTTAACTTAACAAGAAAACGCAATCTAAATTTACGGATCAATATATTGGCTTCTAGTTTTTTAACAGCAACAATCTTACAGTGAATTTTTTTGCAATTTAAAGGCAAAGGAATGTCAAAAGTCTATTAAGTAATTAATAATAATTGTATATTATGATGATTGTACTGAGACCACTTCTGTTGTTTACTGGGTACTGTATGCCTTACACCTAAACACTCTAAACACTACAATCCGAAGTGATCACTTTGGTTTACCTAAACTTATTACATATACGTGTACGTACGCTAGTAGCTGCACCAATTATAAACGTAGCGATAAAAATATTAATTGATAATAGGCCATAATAGATATATCAATCGGCCTTAACTTAAGCTCTCTTAAAGCTTGGTCAACAAGACTAAATTTATATTTAAGTATTAAAAAAAAACGATTATTAATCGGCAAGAAAAATAAACGATTTAATGAAATTATGAAAGCTCTTTTAAGGCACAATCTACAGTGGTAAATTCATAATAATTAAACAAAAAAAAAGACAATAATAATAAGCTTCTAAACGATACCCCGTTAGATCCGGTCGAAGGTCGGCTGCCGGTACGACTGCCCAGATCCACAGTAGAGCCAAAAACGAGTACCACGGATGAAGGCGCCGGGCACCTGTAGCAAGAACCAGGTGCTGGCGGCTTAGCCTGGGTGAACTGGCAGTGGACTCGATAGCCCGGTGATAAAACTTGCCGTGGCATAGCCCAGTAATAAAACTCGGAATGGCACTCGATAGCCCCGGTGGTAAAAGCCTGTAATAACACAATACTAATAAGACCAAGCCCCTAACTTCAATAAAAAACTATAGCCCCCCCTTGCATCTACATATTTTCCTAATTAAACCAAACCGCCAAAAATTATCAATGGATTTTCAGAAACCATCAGCAAATAAAAGAAATACAAAAGTTACAAATAACTTGAATATGAAAAGAAATAGGTATGAATTACCCTTAAATGCTATAAACTTCCCCATATGATCGAAACTAAAGGCACATTAAAAAAAATTCAGGTATGATAAAAAGAAATAGGTAAAATATCTCATGGTCAATGTAAAAAAGGTTAACACAGATAAAGGCAATTAAATCATTAAATTAGACAAAAAAACTTTAGCAATAATTACCCCTCCTTGTAGGACGGCTGCTGGAGGATCGACGGCCTCGGTCTTGTAAGATGAGCTGGGAAAGCCTCTAGAAATAATGGAAAATAACCCTTAGCGGCCACGTGCTCTTCAGGCAAATAAAAAAAATTACTCCAGAAAAAGCTTACCTAGTGCAGTACGAATGTCCCAAAAACTAGGTAGTGTCAAACACTAATTAGGGACTCACTCACAGACCCCCTAGAAGGGTAGTATTAACACAATACAACAAGTTGAGTCCACTATGACTGCACTAAAGCAAAACGCTTCCTCTAACACCGATGGGTATTTCTAGAAGAGCCCTGTATCCGTTTCAGTTAATTTGCCTTCCACGAAATTAGCGAAAAAGCATCGAATCAGAAAAAAAATTGTAGGACCGAGAAATGCCTAACCATTCGATACGAAATGAACATAACTGGCAAAACAATGTTTGCATAAGCGTTCGTCACACATTGAACAAATTGTAGTGGTGCGGCGTTCTTTTTTCTGTTGAAAACAACGAACACATCGTCTTCTCTTTGTTGCTTCTACAGGTAAGTGTTTCCCAACATTTCTTATAACATTGATCCTCTTTGAAGGCCTACAACACTTACTTCGTCGAAGTTCCACTTATGTATGCCTTTTTCATTTTTCGAAAAGATCTTCTGACAAAGAAATTAGAAAGTCCAATAGGTTTACTTTTTCTGGCTCGACGTAGCTCATTGTATATGATCCAGCTGTTTACAACGATCCGCAATAGCTACTCCACTCATAGAATCGATATGGTATGCTTAAGGTAAGTACTTCTCATTATTATACGGAGTTTTTGTACTGAAAGTGGACATGATAGAGGTTGGATATATCTTCAAGACTAACACTTTCTTGAAGTAGGTATATTTTTCATCTGAGCATTTGTTTTCGATTTACTTACTTTTTTCCGTTTTTCATTTAAATTGCCATTTCCCCATTATTCATCGTAGGATTTTAAAAAATAAAAATTATTCGGAATAATTGACAGTTCAATATCTACAACTTTTGTATAAAACTGTTTTTTAAATAATTTCATACATAGAACTGACGATCATAAATATTTTAGTATGAAAATGTTAGGAAAATGGTTTTTAAAAAATTTGCAACTAATTTACCAACGATATGTTTTCAAAATATGTCGGGTAGATTTGGTGTTATTCCGTTCCTAAAATGTTAAATGGTCTCCATTTTTATGTATGAAATTATTTGTAAAAATAATAAACTGTCAATTCCGAATAATTTTAATTTTTTATAATCGGATAATAAAAATGGAGAAATAACAATTTAATTGAAAAACGGAAAAAATCAATAATTTGAAAACAAAAGCCCAGATGAAAAAAATTACTTAAAATAAGCGTTAGTCGTGACGAAATCTCCTCTCTAACATGTCGTCAACTTTCAGTTGAAACACCCTGTATATAAATACATATTTATTTGAAACGTGATCAATAACAGAAATATATTATGTATCCATATTTTAATCTGAGTAACATCTAAGTACCTACAAAATTAGTAAACAAACTTTTTTTACATAACTACAAAATAGGAACAAACACAATTAATTTTGAAAAGTTATGTGGGACAGTGTGGTAATAACTATGTGCCGATATCCGGTAATCATCAAGATCTAAGAATTGCTACTCATCTGTAGTTTGGACAGCTTATCCGGAAGGACCTGGAATGGCAGATTTAATATTTTCTAGTTGTAATGGTGGTACGGAACTGATAGTTTGGACAGCATATCGGGACGGCCCTGGGATAGCAGAGTTGACATTCTATGGTGGTAATGGTGGTGCGGTATTTACCGGAATTGCTTCGGTGCTTCAGTGTCTGTCATAAGTTGGAAGACCTGCTGTTTGACGCTCAGTTGTAATGGCGCTGGAAACGTTTTTAGTGTTGCAGCCATTGAAGAAAAAAGTACATTCAGAGTGTGTACGTTTCGGCTGCTGTTCACGCCTAAATTGTAAATATTCCTGCATTGGCGACTGCTGCATATGTTCACGTTTTCGTTTCAGCCGGCTACTTGGAAGTGACGTCGAAAAACTTGAAGAGTCTTTCACTGAATCAGGGGCTATGTGTCCAGAGACGCCCTTCGTTGATTGTTGGGTAAGATCATCAGCATCATCCTCATTATCAGAAGTTGGAACCGATAAATTAGTTGTTTGCAATTTCTCTGGTTTTTGTAAATGGGAGTTAAAGAATGCCAATTTTTTCTCGAATTTTATTGGTTTGATCTTTTCCGCACCTTGACCCCTTTTAGCTCTCCTCAACTGTTTGGCCTCTCTATAATGATCCCGTAATTTTCTCCAACTTTCTTTACAGACATCACCTAAAACAAAGACTTCAATACAGTTTTGTTTTAGGTATCTTAGCGACCGGCAATTCATTTACATCGATGGCTTACACGTTCTGCATGGGAGAAAGCGCCGCCCGAAAAATTGTTTATAACACCTATGAAGCTATATGGAATCAATTACAACCCATGGAAACGCCGAAACCATCAGAACAAATGTAGAAAGAGGTAGAAACAAATTTTGGCAACGTTGTATTTTCCAAATCTTATTGGACTGATTGAAGGAAACCACGTATAGTTATTCAAGCTCCACCAAATACCGGTTCACTGTACTTTTCGTACAAAAAATCGTTTGGCGTTGTGTTGCTAGCCCTAGTATCAGCTGACTACAAATTTATCTTTATTGATGTTGGCCCTTACGGAAAAAATTCAGATAGTGCCATATTTCATCGGGACTTGGAAAATTATTGCCAAGCAGACAGTTGCAAATATGTACCTTCTGATAAAGATCTACCAGGAACGAATAGGTATAATTTTGCCTCATTATAGTAGGGGACGAAGCTTTTACTCTTTTAGTCGTGAGACCATACCTAGTACATCAAATTGCCAATAATAAAGAAAATCGGATTTTTTATTTTAGACTCAGTAGGCATGTGCATGTTAATGTTGTTGTTAAAGCAGCATGTGTACCACATAATTATTTATGAGAAAACACTTGCTATTGTACTGAAGATTACCAAGGTGAAGTATGTGGTGCATCAGAATTATTTAGTCCTCTATTCGCTATTGGGGGCAATAGTGTCCAACAAGCTTTGCAAATCATGGAACAGTTCAGAAATTATTTCACTTCCCCAGAAGGCGCTGTCGATTGTCAGTTACAAGAAGTACAAAGTGGAATATTATTGAATATTATTTATACATAAGTACAATATCTATTTAAACGATACAAATACAATCATTTTTAATGAACTTACTTGCTTCTCCAGTTTGCTCTGCTCTTTCCCGCCATATTTCTTCCTTTCTTTGGTGGTTACTGTAATACCTATCACTTAAGTCATATAATTCGTTGTAATTTTGAACTCGCAATATAAAATTATAGTGAAAACTCATTTTTTTGCCTATTCTTATAGCCACCTGTACACCAAATGAGCTGCAGGCAATTTCCGATCCGCATCGAATATACTTCGGTATCGGCACGCACGGTACACATCGGCCGAATTTTAATTCTGTTTCCTGAATTCGAGCCGGATTTTGAAAATTCGATGCCTGTCGTCCGCACATATGTGCGCTGCTGCATTTAATTTGATTGAAACTATTTTTTCCGTTTTTACAAGGCGAATTTATCCGAAGTACCATTACCACCTGAGCCTGTGTAACCAGATGGGGTACTTGGACTCGTGCGGCAATATTTTATGCATGTAATTTCCAAAAATTTTGATTTCACAATGTCTGATGATTCACCGTGCATCCAAAAGTGTAGAGAAATGTTGTTAAAATGGAACAACAGTTAATGTATATTAAGTGTAACTATGAATTTCTAGCAGACAGTATTTTGCAACTAGAAGAATCTTTCACAAGTCTACCAGAGTCGATGAATATAATAGAATTATGTGTACAAAATTGAAAACAAATACGAGGTTATGAAATTTAATAGAAAAAATAGCAGGTTTTTAGGTTTTAAGGCAGATCGTAAATATAACGTCAGGGAAAGCTGTCAATAATTTGGCTATTGAACCTGCCTTAGTTCCAAAATTAAAATTTTGCACTATAACTTCAGTAGATGTAGAGAGATCGTTTTCTTTGTACAAACATGTCCTTAGTGATAGACGTTATAATTTTTTAGTTTAAAACCTGGAAGCACACGTAATAACTAGTGTGTGTTATTATTTTCAAATTAATATTAATAAGTTTGATATAAATTGATATAGGAAAATTGTATTTGTGATTTAATAAAGTATATGCAACTTTAATTTACTTTTACTCAATACTCAATCCCTTTATTTAGTGAAAATTTAATTTAGGAAATCAAAAATTATTTGTTTTATTACTGCATATATTTATTGCATATATATGTTTTTTGGGCATATATCCTGACTAAGCTTAAAAAAGTGTGCATATGTATGCGCATATTCTTAAGGTTTTTTGCATATAATTCGATCTTTAGTAATTACTCGCTTTTAGTAAACAGTAAAAAGTTAAATTTACTCACTACAGATTTATATGCTATTTTATATCATTAATTAAGTTTTGGCTACAAATTGTTACTACATACTTGCAAATTTATGTCATACATCGTTTATATGTGACTGATGCACACAGTATCTCTGCTTTTTCTTATAAAAATATGTTTAACTTTTTTGAACATTTACTTAATTCGGTCTTTAAAATATAGATATAGTTTCTGATAATAAAATTTATTCCGTTCATACACTTTGCCCAAAAATAAACACGTATACGCACTTTGAAATGAAATATGTATATAAATACAGGCCATAAAATAAGTTATTAATTACAACTCAGTTAGCGGAATACAGAGGGTATATTTTAAATCCCACCACAATAATACGGGACCGAATGCTCTTTTTAAAACGGCCCCTTCGGTATATTGCGCGTATTTGTTTGTTCCGGTCGTTTGGCTCTATTAATAATTATGCAGCCATTTGTGGTTAGATTTGATATATTGTCATATGGCAGTAAATTAAATGTTTTCGGCTAATATTAGGGGAGAAAATGAATAGTTTAGATAATGAGAAATTCGAGTGGCTAGTGTATTGTGAAATATGGAGGATACACATAAAGCTCAGTAATAATAATTTTCAAATAAAGCAGACAGTACTGCAGGTGTTCGGTTAAGAGCCTCTTGCAGCCCCGTAGTGGACGAAGACCCAATCTGAGTTCAGAGATGTTATGACTTTCTAATACTTTTTATTTATATAAACTAAAACATAAATTAAACGAATTGTTTGTGTGTGTGTATAACGTTCTAATTTTTGCGGTTCTCCAAGTTCGTACCTCTCTTTTCTCAATCTCAACTACGGGATCCTCGTTGTGACTGAATCTCATTCTTATTGTTTCATTGCAATGCCAGGTCAACCAATAATTCAGGCTACAACAAGGCCATCATAAAAAAAACTATGTACATATATAGTTTACATTGTTTAACTATTTATCGATCTTATTGCTTTCCAGGAAAAGACACATTCCACAATATTCCACTTGGTAAACGCACTCAAATAACTCGTACAATGTCATCTGCACCACGGTGTAGTTTAAGAACACGCGCCATGGGCCAGCATAAAGAAGGCATATTTTCTCCCAATAATACCATTAAGAAACCAACCTTTACTACATGCTTCAATCTGTACAAATAACGTATAGAGCTCATCAAAATTTAAAGACGTGCTGCCTAAAACACGTGTAAGGTGGAACTTCGTGAACTTTATCGCTTCTTCCTATAATAAGCCTTCCTGTATGTACTGATCGAGCAGGCATGAAATGCCACTTAATGTGGCCGTTAGCCAAAAAGAATAAAACGGCACTATTGTGCTTTCTGTCATTGGCTTCTACGGGGTGGTCCGTTTATTATGGGATGGCACCTTATCTCTGAATCTAAAGGGTGTACCAAAAAAGTTGAATACAAAAGTTGCTTGGATTCTTTTAAACGTTTAAAACATTCTATTTTATATAAACTGTTGGAATATAAACAAAAATCAATTAATAAACAGGGTGTTTGCATTTTGGTGGGCAAGTATCAACCTCTTTATTTTGAGTAGAATACCCTATATATTGAGACATTTTTGAGTTCCACGAAAAAATCTAGACATATTTTATATATATAATATCCTATACTTAAGTCTTATCGTTATTGACATATTTTGATTTTTATGTCAAAAATTACGTTTGCAAGTCTAAATATAACTATCAATTTCTCCTATTGAAAACCTTTATTATTTAATTGGAGTTGATTTCCTCATAGAAGGGATCTACTTTAGTGGCCTGTGTTGACATTGTTTATAATAAATAAATACAGGGTGATCAAAAACTAACATTACAAATATAAATGAAATAATGAACGTGTAATCATATAACACGCTACTGAAGTGAAACTTCACACAAGCGAACCAGGAAAGGGGTTAAGAAATTTGTTTAATAGTATTAGTTCACTATCAATTGATATTTGTTTGAACTTATTATCATTCTACATTATCATAATCGTTAGTCATTGTTCAAACATGAAACAATAATAGGCGTATGATAAATAATAAAATATGAATTATAAATTATATGGGTGTATACAACATGGCAGATTGGCAGCCTGTCGTCTGTCGTGTTATTGCATAGAAGCGCGCTCACGCAAAGAAATTAAAAATTACTCGCCTCTAGAGAACACGGTTATAAACCATAATGACAATTGGGAGGCCGGAAATTAGAGAGTTTGTTTACTCCTTTAGAATGTATAATATTTCACTTCACGCATGTGCAAACTAACCCCAATTTAAGAAAAGAAACAAACAACCTTTATTTTTTTTTCTAAACATGTCTTGTCACGGGAATCGAACACGGGCATCGTATCACAAGTATAGCATCTAACCACTGCACGACTAGACCTGTTGGAACCAATCCACTGCACCGTGAAGACATGATTTGCCTTTTCGAGTGACGCGTGCGCACTTAAGCAAATCCTCTAAGTCTCGCTCACCCAATTGTCATTAATGTTCTTAACCGTGTTCGCTAGAGGGGCGTTCTAAAATGTCTTTGCGCTCACTGCTCAAGCGATTCCCACTACTAAATCGACCACGTAGCCACAGCTTACCATAACACACAGCTGGGGGACTCCGCGGCGGCACCTTTCATCTGGAAGGATTTGCTTGACTCTAGCTATCTCTCTTGCACTGCGGGCAGAAGCTAGGGACGAATTTAAAATGTTTAATTTATTGTAAACTAGTTGATAAGCCTGTCTCTGCCAGGCAATGTATATACAATTGTTTGTTATATATTAACAAAGGATCATTTACAGAATCTATAAAATTTATGGATAAACAATGTTGGTTGAGAAAATTTTGGCAAACCTTTTAGAAGCATGCCTTGTTTTTCTTCGTATTCTGATATCTATATTTTTATGTCGTTATGAGACCTGACCCTTGAAAATGCTATGTACATCTGTCCGTGACTAAATACTGGCTTAGGTAGATATATGCCCACCTTGGTATAAATGCAGGGTTTCCAGTTGAGGTAGCTGTTAGGATCGTTGCACATATAAGATTTTGTGATAGTTTGGTTACTTCTAATCGGGTGCCGTTACATAATCCCCTTCGGGTATTTAAATTCCTTAGAAGCATAATAATTGAACCCACTTTGAGATTTAATCTATGTGGTGGCATTTCCGAAGGTGTCAGGATATTTAAAAAATCAATTGGATAATTTTCATTTTCTGAGATATCATCGCATTCTACTGAGTAAATTTTTCTCCTTCCAAAATATTTAAAACTTGCTCAATAATCTGTGTTACATCGTCATTTCTAGGATACAGAATGGCTGATTTAGAGTATGTTGCAACATCAAGCGGCTGCAATTTTTGACCAAATATTTCTTCTGCAATAGATTTCTTGGCTATCATTGTATGTGGGATTTCAATAATGTCTTCCCCAAGACCGCTATCATTAGTTAATTAACTATTTCTCATTTTCAATAGCCAAGAACTGTACGAATTGTCTACAGATCGTACATTTGTACTCAACTGCAAAATTTTAAATTCTGACCACAGATGGCAATATGTCAGTGATGTTTGTATAATTGCTGTTCTATGTGCGTGAGGAACAACTGGTAGACACCAACGAAAATCGCCACCTACCAACAAAACTTTGCCACCGAATGGATAATTATTTTGCATAATTGTTTCTATTAACTTATCAATAGCACTAAGTGCATAGCTAGGTGCCATCGTTGCCTCATTCCAGAGTATTAACTCTGCGTACCTGATCTGAAGCGCATCTTTAGTGTTCTAATCACTCATTTCATCGGGCTGTGCATTCGCCATTTTATCGGGAATGGTAAAAACAATTTTATTTTTTGATTTTTTCTCTTTTATTAAATCAAAAATAAAAAATCCGGCGACGACAGTTTTTAGAATAACATCTTAGCTATCATTCTATAAAAAGAACAATTTTCTAGAGCAACTGACGATTTCAGTAGAGACGACACAGACATATAAACATTAGCATTTTATATATGTAGATAGGCGTTAACACTATCGAATTAAGTATTTCTTTAGCGTTCTTTTCCAGTTATTTAGATCTTCAAGCTATTATAGTGGATACATTCTTATGAATTTATCATATATTGAAAGAAATGTGTTTTACTATTTTACCTCAACTAATAAGCAATTTCCGAATTTAGCAGGTTATTTATTGAAATACCTACCTACTCTATAAGTACCTAGGTATAGGTGAGGTGAATAGTAATAAATACCTAACTATACCTATATTTACTTGAAATCTAGATAAGGTATGTATGCCAGAATAAAATATAATTTAATACTTATACTTTTATTGCAGTAGGTATTATAATATTAATTATTTAATTTACACATTACAAAAATGAATCTAAACAGAAAAATGCTTATAAATAAATAAATAATAAATAGCCTTACAGTTCCGACAGGCTGATGCCAAGTTACAAAAAACTTTAAGCAAATCAACAATACGCTAAATAAATTTTAAAAAGAAAGACAAGCTATTGAAAATAAGCACAATGCATAGAAAATAATGTTTTTAATATTTTTTATATTTGTCTATTTACGCTCAGAAGGTAGGTAATGTCTCACATCAACTTAAGTTTGTAAAAAAATTATATTAACTGAAATTAAATATAATTTATTATTAAATTTTTATCTGGTTTTGTAATACCTAATATAATTATTACAATAGAGATATAGTGATGAAAGGTTTTGTGGTCTTTAACTGGAGCCCGTGCAGTTTTTCAATGTAAAACTGTCTGTCTAGACGAGCCTGTACCTTTTAATTGATTTATTACCCTATGGAGACTATTAATAATATAGGCATGTGTTTAACAATCTACATATTATTATAAGATTTACTGCTATACTGATCGGATATATTTTTGTTATATTAAACAATTCAACACAAGCACTGTACAAAATATACTAAATTTAAAATAAAACCAAACAAAATAGATAATACTAAAAAGAGCAAAATCGACTCAAAACAACCTTCTGTATTATTGATGTATCCATCTAATTAATTTGTTTTTGTTAATGTTTTTAAAATTATCATTAATTGTTTTTAGTTTAAAATAGATCCTTATCCTCAAATATAACCTTATAACAAATAACTTGGTGAAATATTCACTAAAATGCAACACATTACATAATTCTACAAGTTCGCTGTCAACATTTTTTTAATACAATGTTCCAAATTGTCTTGAAATGTTAACAATAATTATACCTTTTAAAATTATTTATAATTGTTATTCTAGGAATAATTTTGTACTCACCTACTAGGTTGCTTAGGAAAGGTTAAGAATATCTTATTGAAATCATATCCTTGTTGTTTCAGCATTTAACAGCACAAACTTTTATTTCACTAATAATTATTAACTTCAAACACAAAAATTCTAAAAACCTTGATAAAATTAAACACTTAACGAACAAATCCGCAAATATAGTCGTAACTACGTCTATGGGGTGGCTCGATAGTAACTAACTATTATCGACAAGCGAGCCGCTGTGCTACCCTGGAAGGCGGAGCTTAGGCAATGCGCGTAGAGATCGGCGTAAACAGTTTCCGCCATCTGAGTGCCCGAGCTGTGTGTTATGGTAAGCTGTGACGTAGCATTGCATGTTTTAGTTACATAGCAAATAACATGAAACGAACTTACTCTACCGTGCGTAAAGAAGTTTCACTACAAAAATCTTTAATAGTCATTTTTTTTTAAAGAAAATCCTCTATTTTTATATTTTTTGCTTATTTAGCTTTAAAAATAAGAGCGACTTTGTATAAGGTTATCTATTTAAAAAATTTATAGTATTTCAAATATCAGCAATTTAACATTTTTCTATTGCAGAAATGCTATACCACTTTTAAGTTATGTTATTTTTTCGCCATGACGGCGAGACGTGGCGAAAAAAAACCATCGAGCACTACAGAAATGACACTATTTCTTATAGTTTGACAATATGCTAAATTATTATTAACGCATTACTGCAGTAATGCCGGCCGGGGTGATTAGGTTATTAACACGAAGATTATTTAAATGTATTTATTATGGGGGAATATAACAAAGTTTATCAAGAACATGCTAGACATTTGCTGATAGATATCCAGATAAACAGAAACTATCATGAAACAGTGTTAAACGAATAAGGGAATATTTCAAAAATTTTAGCACCTTTAAGGTAATTACTAGCACCGTTTTGCATATCTCATTTATTTATTTTTTGTCAAAATGTTGTAAATAATAAAGCGACTACCTTTTTAATTATTTTGATTATTATTATCTTAGGTTTTGTCATTTATTTTTTAGCAAAACCCTTAATGATAACGAGAATTTTTTTTTATTATTAACACATAAAATTGTATTGTAACTAACGCTTATTTAACACTAAGAACTATTGCAGTAAGTTTTGTATTTATTCACCATTTTGGGCAATACATGTGGTGTAAACTGTTTCTAAATATGAAATCGCATGCTGCACAAACTGACCATCATTAGGGAGATTCACACTTTCTTGGATTCTATGCCGCAATTCATACAGCATTGTTGGCGTTTCCTTATATACAATTTCTTTTAGGGTGCCCCATAAGAAATAATAGTACATGTGAGTCAAGTCTGGACCTCTAGGTAGCCACCAAAGATTGTCGTTCTCCCTAATCCAAGTATTGGTAACGATTGAACAGTAGTTGGTTATTTCTTAACTCCTATAGTAAAGAACGCCATCATGTTGTCATATTAAATGTCGCATTTCTATTGAATGTAAAAATTGCGCATCAAATCTTTATCGATTTTCCTTCTTGTTTTTTCTTCTCTATTATTTTCTTTTCATTTTTATTGCTCCAGTAATGCAAATATCTTCTACTATACACTTTAGTTGCAGTAGTAAATAGAGATTCATCCGTTCAAACAAAATTACGAAAAATATTTTCAGCAAAATATCTGTTCATTAAAATGTCTCTTTCTTCTAATTTCTGAACTTGTAAATAATTATAAAGATTCCATCTATTCACTTCTAAACAAGTCCAGAGTTGCCTGTCGGATGGAAGTTTCAGAAGATTCTTCAAAATAGAGTAGGATGCCAAGAAGTTGATTTTTATTGGTCAAAAACTGACGGCCCCTTAGACTCTGTCAAAGATCCTTTTTTTGAATGGCGATGGCGCCTTAGAGGGAATTTGGTAACATATCTCCTTAACGCTAAGACTGGGATTTTATTGTTCGATAAATAACTTTCCAGCGTATCGGCTCTTTCGTCTGGGGTATACATTGCATAACTTTAGTATATTAACATAAATAAAGCATTATAATAATAAAATTACAATAACAATAAAACGTGATAAGGTATGGTGGCGAAAAAACTGTCAAACGTTGATCTAATCACGAGCCTCATCTGCTTTATTTTTCGCTTTTTAAAATCGTGAAAATATCTTCAAAGGGCTTCAACGTGTAAAACATATTGTGAAATTAAAGAAATCTTGCTTTATGCGTTCTATTATTGAAACAAAATTTTCCAGAACGAGTTTAAAATTTTGCTTTTGTCGAGAACGATTGCTTTTATTTTCCCGTACGATTAAAATTAAGTTTTCGCCAATGATACGCCACGAAAATAATTGTGTGAGAACGAATATTTTTATTTTCGAGTTCGATAAAAATTAAGATCTCCAGATTGACTATATAGACGAGAATATACGTGAAATAAGATTTCGTAGTATGAGAATATAATATGCGAATTAAACTTCTGTGAGCGATAAAGTAGTAAATAATTAGCTGCTACATAACTTTCAGCAAAGGACAATCGTGAAATATAGGAAGCATAGAACGTGGTCACCATAATTGTTATCATCATTGCTTCTTTCTTGTCGTTTTGTAGATAGATTGCAGGTTCGTCGATCGACCCTATTTTGTGCGTAAGATCAGCCTCAAAGTGATGAGAATCTTCGGCTAAATGTCTTTCACAGCTCCGCAGTGGACAAACGGCCACAGTAGCCTTTAGGAGCACAAGAATTATGACTTTCTGACTTTCTAACACTGTTTAGTCAAATAAACTACAAAATAAACTAAACTAATTGTTTCTGCAGGTATATAACCTTCGACATATTTACTGTCCCCTCTTTCCAACCTCGGTCCCCTCGTTATGGCTGGATCTCCTTCCTCTTTTTTGCTAAAGTGATGTCATCCATAGAATCTCAGCCATACCTACTAGCAATGACAGACCAGAAAAGGGTAATATAATGGATCAACTATAAAAACATGGATTTTGTTGAGGGGAAATGGTATAACTATTGACTATATATGTCAAACGCCTTCGATGGTACCTATCCACATAATATTCTTATATCTCAAATAAAAAACGCAATATTTCCTGAATAATATATGACTCAAAGAAGTGTGAGGACTGTCCACTTTGAGTTGCCTTTATAACACTACGTACAATAATTCTTAGGTATTATAGAAAGCCTTTGGTCGTACCAAAGCCCAATGGTTATAGTGTTTTAAAACCACTTTGTATTTTTTTTAATACCATATTTTTGCCAAAATTAAAGCACTGTTCACATTGAGTTGCGTTGAAAAAAGTTTTCACAATAATTTAATGAAAATGTAGAAAGCTTTTGGTTGTGCACCCCAATCTTTGTATTTTTTAAAACACCTTTTATGTAAAAAGGCCTTATTTTTACCGTGCCAAAATTAAAGTGTGGACACTGTTCGCTTTGAGTTGCGGTGACGAAACTTGAAAAAATCATTTATCGATAATGTAGGAAGCTTTTGGTGGTACCAAAGTTTAATGCACATTTGTCCAAGTATTTTTAAAAACACTTTTTATATTAAAAAATACTCTATGTTTACTGTTTTGTCAAGATTTTGATCCGCTTTTAATTCAATGACCCCCCCCCCCCCCCCCCGTCCAAGAATGTTTAAAACACCTTTTATATTAAAAACACACCGTATGTCTAATGTTTTAGCAAGATTGAGACATTGTCCGCTTTGGGTTGCGTTGACGAAAAACTTGGTACAATTATTTAGTCATAATGTAGAAATATTTTATTGGTACCAAAGTTAATATTGACAAAACAGTAAACATAGGGTATGTCTTAACATAAAAGGTGTTTTAAAAATTACTTAGACGGGGAAGCCATGAACATTGGGCCCACCAAAGTCTTTCTAGATTATCGAAAAAAAATTGTACCAAGTTTCGTCGACGCAAGTCAAGATTCAAGATTCTCTATTCATGCCAAATAATAAGCATTATGTACATATGCCAAAATATAATAATAAACCTTATATCTCCAGTCATTAAAGATAAAAGCCTTAATATCTAATAAAAACACAAAGCAGTTTAAAATTACTCATAATCACTCTTACAGATCAACACACAACTTTCAATCTTCCTCAACATTAAAGTTTAAAGAACAAACAGAAACATTCAGAAATTCAGATTCGTTGTATGGCGCATATTTTTTTATACAATTTTTAAACTTACTTAAGTTTAGTCTACTAACCTGATGGGGAAGCCTGTTGAAAAATTCTAC